>JAANSO010002387.1:0-13637 GCA_036507315.1 Lepidocyrtus fimetarius
AGCATAGGTATATAAAATAACATAATAATTATACCTTTTTTGAGAGGTTGTTCCCGTTTTTTGTACGAAAATAAAGAGAAAAGAAAATTGTCAGATTTTGATGAAACAAAAATGTCAAAAGTTGTGTAATTTAGCTGGATAGGGTCAAAGCCAAAATACTCGCAATACAAATTGCATAACAAAAATCGTGCAAGCATGAATAATGAAAGCATGTAAACTCATAAGAAGTAGGTAAAGGTTTTTTTTGTGAAGGATTTTAAAATTATATGTTTTTACTATATACCAATTTACAGTTTCCGGTTGTAAAATATTATTTTATCAAATTCAAAATATTTTCTAAGCTTGAAATGGAATTTTACCTAAATGATGGATGGCCCATGGCTTGTGCAATTGACAGTACTTTCTATCATTCCGTAATTAAATAATTGTCCTTGGTAAAACATGAACATAGTTTGATAAAATCGCAAAGGTTTACATTATGCCTATTCAATATCCCAAAGATTCTTGGCAGGTTGTTACCTACTCGAAATAATTTTAGAACATCTTTTTAAAAATGGAGCAGTTTAGGATATTTTCTGGAAGTTTCATCAAAGTTCTTGTGTTACTTTTTTCAATAAAATTTTCCCAAACGGTAGATTTACTTGAAGAATGCAATAGCTTTCACGATAGTCATGTTACAAGAGGGTCGTATACGTGTTGTTCTGCCAGCCCCAGGCAAATTCCGCTTCATTTGCCCTTTGACTTCCGCTCGGTTTGGAAACGCTGTGCGGTAGAGGCTCCCAGCCCGAATGAAGATCCTGTCGTCTCGGCTTGGCGAGTATATCGCTGCATAGTATTTTCTGGATTGAGAGGAAGGCCACTTCGACCTTCAACATTTGCTAATTTATTCACTGCAAGGTATCCTGACATAATCAGATCAAAAATTTTCACCAAGATGGCTGAGCTAGAAGATGAAGATGCAAAGTTTGAAATTGATGTGGAATGCTTAAAAAGGACACCATATCCTAAAGTGACTCTCATCCGAAACCTTTTTTATGATATCGAGCAAGAAATATGTGAAGAAGGGAGAGAAGATGACCGAAAAATTGAATATAGTCCAAACATAGCAACAACCATGCAAGAGTATCGAAATAACAAATCTTCGGTCACTCTTTTTGACATCTTCAAAAAATCTTCAACATACTCCACTACAGATTTTGCTGATGTTCTTTGTGAAACTTGTGATCGGAGGCAAGAAAGATATCACAGGAATGGCGACTGTTGCAGTCATGTGCCTATTCCTTTCCCTTTTATTTATCTGCCTTATCGTTACGGAAATCATGAAAAGGTTAAACAATGCTCTGAAGATCTTGTGGATGATGTTGGTCTTCCATCAGACACAGAGTTTTCCAGACGTCTTCAACACTTGTGTTATTCATCATGCGAACATTATCTCAGCGGGACTATTTCAGAGTCTGACCTTTGGACCGGAATAAATGCTTTACAAAATGAAAGGGAATTACGAGCACTTGCGATAAAGATTGTACCAAAATATTTTTCAAGAAAGTACAAAAAGGAAGTGCTGGAATACATTATGGAAAACTTTGTAAGTGCTTGGCTGGAAACGAAAACGTTTGAGAGTGAAATGCAGCTTAGTCAACGCGACACGAGGAGCGTTGATAAAGAAAAATTAAAGAGTCTACTAATCAGTTGCAAATCGCATAAATTGATTGAAACAACAGCCAATTTGTATTTGAACACCGTAAGAGATACCATTGATAGCACATAATAACAAACAGTTAATAAGTATGAAAACATTTTTTATGAAAATCAATTTTGCTCTAGATTTGCTATGAGATATATCCAGAGTCGGATTATGAGAAAAGCGGAATTTTCACAACATCCCGTTCCACTTCATCTTATAATTTTACGAATAACTTCCCATCTGCTCTTCCCCCAAAAGAAAACAAAGATGTGACTATTGACCTGGACTGGAATCAGAATAAACAAGAGGAGCAAGCAAATCCCAATTCTAATCCCTCATCAATTTTTGACGAAATTGACAATTTGCTCCCACGTGGCTTTCAAAATACATCAAGACGAGGAATGCGACCTTCAGTTTATCGTTATGAAAGGATATGAATGTTTTTGAAAACGGACGGCAATGAATGAACGTTTGTCTTTAGTAAATATATTTTACATTGCATAATCCATTATTTTTTATTAAATCAGTTATAATTATTTAAAAATTGGGATTAGTTTTTAATGAATACACAGTTACTTATAAGAACAATGACCAATAATACTATATCATTTAGAATTTAAAAATAATATGTAGGAACAATGTTTAATTAAGGCTTTTGATAACCATTTTTTCCTAACAAGCAAAAAAGTGTTTTTGTTTTAAAATGTTTTTAAAAGGATCTTTAAAGTTGCCTAATGTGCACTTGTTTTAGCATTTTTTACGAAAGGTACTCAAAGGGTACTAGATAAGAAGCACAAAACAGCCGAGCCTAATAAAAGTTAGTGCAGCAGCGTTGATTTGATTTTTTAAATGTTGACAACAAATTTGACGTTCTCCCATAATTTATCTCCATTCATTACATAATTGATGGTTTTTCTAAAATAAAATGAGCCATAATATTTTTGTCTAGCTTCTGCTGAGAAATCACTGCATGTCAATTATATATGGCATGATTTAATGTACTCTTTTGTAATTTTGTTTTTGGGGGAAGATTTGTTTCCTTTTCCTGTCGATTATAATTTTGTCTACTTTTACGTAAACAATATTATCAAACTAACATCTCAAATTATCTATGCAAATTAATCCGCATTTACAATTTAGAAAAGGATATCATTAAACACTAAACACCTACCGTACTAATTCCGCTATCAAATCATCATCATCGGAAACTTCAACAACCTAACAAGCTCATTCATAATTTGAGGAGTAACATTTCTAAGAAAATTAGCAATTTGGGTGACAGAAAAAGGTAGTTTCCGTTTATTGTGTGGATATTTTTGCGTACAGTAATTAAGTAAAAAAGAGGACAAGTTGATGACACAAAAGTTACAGAGTCATCTTCAAAGATCTTATTGTTGATGTTTATCAAGTCTTCTCATCTTCACAGTAAAATTTGTGAAACTTTGTGTAATTCGCAATGGTTTTATTACTTTATTCTTTAATAACTATGACTCGTTTTACAAGAAATACTCGTGTCGGTCATTTTATCTCTTTCATACATCATATTACTATGCTCCTACGTGTCATGTCAAGTTAATTCAAATCATTCCAATTTAATGCAGAAATAACTTAATTTTAAAAACTAAAAAAGGGAAGTAAAATAACTTTTCAAAAATTTCATAAAAACATGAAACCCAAAAGGTTTTTTTTGCAAACGGAAACAAGACAAAAAATTATGTTAAAAAGTTGAATAATATTGCGACTAAAAAATGGATGACAGCTCCATAATAAATTTTGTTTCCTTTTCTAGCAAAAAACCAAAACAAAAAATTAATTAATTAATTGCACTTTTATTTATGCATACTAGCACTTTGCTTCTAGTAACATCATTTCAAACAATTAAATTTTTGGGAAATTTAAAACAAAAATAAGCATTTTTATATAATATTGAATTGATAATTTGAGAATTTTGGTCGCATATTAGCCACCCCAATCTATAAATCATCTTGTCATATTTCTATTGTCAAGAAAGACTGTAAATATTTTTTTCTAAAAAACAGATTCTAAAATAACAAAGTAGTAGTAAACTGTGCTGTTTGCATAATTGCAGCGGCAAGCAGAAACCGGAAATGCGAGATTCACTCACCTGTCTTCTACACATGCAAAAAAGAGTTCACAAACATTAGTCGTATTAGGTACCAACTGGGATTCACTTCACAATGTCACACTACAATAACAAGGCGTAAAGCAAGAGTATACTTCAAAATTTATAATTCTGAATCATTTGCCTGCCTCGTTGCATTTGCACTACTGGGAGTCAATATTTTTTAGATCATCAACGCCATCATTTCAATCACAAATTATGTAAAAGTGAAAGCTGCGTAAGCTAAAGAAACATAGTCGCGATTATTATATAAACCATCAAAATCGAAGTACTACATTACATATCCGTGTTGATTTTTATACAATGACATGCGACAAAAAATCGGTGATAAATCCTTTGTTAGAAAATGCAAGTTCAAAATAATAGAAAAATGCAGTGGGTGGCCTGTGGCTATTCACTGTGTGACCAAAGCAAATCATATTTTTATTGTAGGTTGTCACTCGCCTTTTGAAGGTGTTTTCAAATGATTTTTGTTACTTACTGCTTGCTTGTCGTATAGAGTTTTTTTGAAACTTAGTAAATCACGAAGTTCCCCAAGTGGATGACTTACGCCTGTGAGCGACGTGCGCTTGCTGATAAATGTTCATTGTTATTTGATGTTATATCATCGTCATTATCCTCATTATAGAAGATCACGACAATAATACCTAAAACATGAGGTATCCTGAATCATGATTAACTATTACGACAATCATCAACAATGAGAACGAGCAAATGGTTAATTTATTTTTTAAGAAGCTAGCTAGTTAATTACGAAATTCTAGAAGATGGTTTGTGACTAGGAACTTTATTAAAATTTTGACTATGATCATACAATTGAAAAATGCTGCCAAGAACCAAAGGGATGATCAATAATAACGGAGTATGACTTGTGTGCCTCTTGTCATACAAATTTTTGCTGGGTTCCTATTTATTTTCTTATCTGTTTCTTTATTTGTAATCAAGAATGATTAAGATAAGATGCAAATTGTAAAAAAATGTAAACATATTTTTTATATCAGTAAAGAGAGGATATTGAAGATGCAGGTTATAGGAGTAATAGTGCAGCTACTTTGATATTAGAATCTTGAAGTTTCTTTGTTGAAAGACGAGAGAATTCAAAAAATACTCTTTGAAATATAGGGGAAGGAAGGAAGAACGGAAGGAAGGAAGATGCAGTAAAGTGGAGTCCTCTTTCATTTATAAGCAGTTATGTAATAATAAATTGTATATAGGATAAATGTATTTAATGTAAATAATGTTTATAATGAAATGCTTTGATAAATGATGATGAGGATTATGAAGAGGAGGATGGGGCACAAATTTTGCAAAGTACACTACTGAAATTGAGAACATGTAAGGATGATAATGACTCTATACGGTCAATTATGGGGTAAAAGGAGTAAAAGAATAGACAGATAATTTTATACGTGAAGTAGTCCAAGAAGGACGATAACCGGTCAAATGAGCAGTTAAAGGAATGAAGGGATAAGATAAAAAGGAAATAATATTGATGGTTTGTAGACATTTGCAATTTGAAGAGTGGCAAAGCAAAAACTGAATCATAAATGGACAGAAAATAAAAATTGCAATAAGGGTGAATGTGAGAAGTTTTCAAGAAAACTGAAGAAAATATCAACATTTTTCCAGGATTTTGAAAATTCAACGTTTAAAAATGTTGTTCAAAACAGTTTTTCTTTGTTTCTTAATTGGTTAGTCATTTTACTTGTTCCAACTTTTTTGTGGATTATATCATTGAAATTTTTTAAAGCAATATGGTGTTATGTATATAGGTACTTCCTTTGCAAGGGAAGAAGATGAAAAAGATCTCGTAGATTCAAGTGAAACAACGAACACAAAACGTGAAGCTGCCATATCTACAAGCTATGGCCCTCCATCTTCAGAACAGAAGGAAACCAGCCCCAGTGTACGGCCCACCGTCTCACGTTTCATCCCCAGCAAGCTATTCAAAGTCCATACCCGCAGCTGCCGTACGAAATGTTGGTAAGGAGTACATGTAAAAGTGATCTAAAGCATGAATTTTATATCTTCCGAAAAATTTCTCACCAAATTTTGCAAACTAAATTTCCTGTTTTTATAATTTCAGAAACTGTTAAAGTAGTGAAAACTATAACTCCAGGTAAGATTGCTATAAAACAGTTTGGATTGATATTATAGCTAAAGGCAAAATAAATTTCTAATAGTTAATTTTTAAAAATTAAAGTTGTTACAAAAACAACCATGTATAACACCCATTCGGAGCCAGCCTTGTCTATTGGGCATGTTCAAGGATACAGTCACAGTGCCCACGGTGAGCCTAAAATTGCCCCGGTTCAATTTCAGACACAATATACTACGTATCAGAACCCAACCGTCGGCGTTAACGGACCAGTAACCTACACTGGCCCTGCTGTAGTTCTCGGAGGAGGATATGCAATTCCTTTGACTGGTCTTTCAAACTATGCTACCGCGGCTGGCGGCCAAACCGGATTTACTCTTTCATCCTTCTCTGGATCATCCGGTTCAACCAAGGGTGCTTCTCCATCTCCAGTGTACGGTCCACCCTCAGATTCTTCTGGCAATGGTGGCGCTCCCTCCTCCACCTACGGCCCACCAGGACAAGCAGCAGGAGCTCCACTTGGCTCATATTCCATGGCAGTGCCACAATATGTCGCCATTCGTCCTCAAACTTCTGCTGCTTCCTCCGCTCAACATGCCCTTTCCCTCCATAATATTCAGCAGCTTCAAAAGCTTCGTGCTCCTGGCCCATACCCACAACAAAAATTTGCGGCATCCGCAATTTCACCAGTTGCCATTCGTCCTGCTATTTCTAGTCCATACGCGTTTTATCAACCTAGACCCATGGGTCCCCTTTCTGGGTTGTATCAACAACATCAGTCATCACAGCTTCAGGCTTCTCCATCCACCTCATTCGCCACCGCATTAAGATATCAACCACAACAGCTTCTTCAGCAATTGCAAGCGCAATCAATTTATCAACAACAGCAGCATCAACCTCAGATTCATCAACATCAGCCAATTGCCCAACCAACCGTTCAATATGTTCAAACTTATGCTATGCCAAGCATTTCCTTTACCAGAGTCCAACCCGTCTCTTCCATCAACAAACAATTGCTGTCATCCTCTCAACATGGCCAAATCCTCAAAGCCATCAGACAGTGATCATATTGTTTAAAGTAATTAGTTTTTATAAAAGGTAGAATTCTACTTTCACAAGGGAGATGGAGAAGAGATTCAGTTTTCATGCGCTCAATAACATCTTTGTTATATTATGAAGTTTTGAAATATTTTGTTACTTCATTTTTATAAAATTGTTATATAATAATTATAGCACAAGTTTTTATAAAACAAACGCTTACCATTATGATAATTACCAAATACCAAAGGAATAAAAAAGCAGATATATAATTGAAGAAATTCAAATGAAACTTTTTAAAATTTAGTTAGACAGTTAAAAACAGAGTGTCCTTTCTTGTTCATCCTCCTACGCAACTATCAAAAAACAATTTGACATTGACATGTGTGACAGCACACGGAAGAAAAATGACTTTTACACTTTTATTTCTTTTCCAGATAAGTTAAATGGCACATTTTCCAGCAGCAGCATCCGCATCAAAAGGGGATTCCAATCCAGAAAACTTCAAACAAAAACATCTCTTTTCCTCTCAGATACGCTTACTTACGCATAATATTTACGATATGACATGATCACGATATCATGATGATGGCAAGACGGTTACATCATCATCAGCATCATATCATAATATTCAAGTAATGCAAAGTTAAACTTTTTCTCCCGAGGGACATAGAAAGACACATTGTTTGGCTGCTGCTGTGAGTTGTAAAAAGTGAAGGAACCGCTGCCGACATTCAAGATTCAAGTTCCAGGCATGTTCAAATACTTCCAGTTACCACATAACCTTCTTTACTACTACCGTTAAGGTAGGAGGTATGCCATGACGAGGCAAATGTCATGGCATGCCACACCACACTCTTCTTCTTCTTTTGCATAAACCATCTATCCACATCATTATTATATCACGAGAGAATATCAAAGACATTTATATTATTTCTCTTCTTTTTCTTGTTGTAAGGTCCACGCACTTTATCTTTGGAAAGGATCATGCATAAATTATTACCTTCCGTCTGGCTCTTTTCTACTTTTCTCAAACAAAGTGAGCAAAATAGAGGCATTGTACGCACCTTGATTGCGTATGCATGCGTGAGCTTATTATTATTCCTTTTTATAAAAATAGGTCCGTTTTACTTTGTAATTTATAATATAAAATCTTGTAATACTCACTCATGTCGCTCCTAATGCTACATTGGTATTAGCAAATATAATAGGGTATTTCCTATGCGTACAACACAGGGGACGCAGCAGGGATTTGCTTACATGTAAGGAAAAATATATGGCTAATTTCAATTTTCCTCGGGGAGGAAACCAATGTAATTTATTTGTGTGACCAGGGCAAAAAAAACTGTAAGTAAACTGGTTTATTTCACTTTTCTTTTTAAACTATTTTTTTGCAAAACCTTTTGTTGAATTCATTTGGAGTTGGGGTTATGCAAGCTTGAAGGCAAGTAATTGTAAAGAAGACGGAAAGGTTTAAGTTGAAAAGCATGATTTCTTTTTGTCAATGGGGCTTGTATGGAGAAATGTAGATTTTCATCTTTTTTTCTTTCTTGTCCAATAATGTTCCTGTAGAGAAGCGGGATCATACTGATTGCGAAACTATTTTCAAGTCGTTTGTTGGAATACCTCTTTTCAATGCGTTTTTATACAAAGCCAAAATGATGATATGTCCCCATTGTAATAATAATAATAATAATCTTGGTAATGGCATGGCTATTTTCTTTCCGTCCACTTTCAGTTCTTTTCTTGACTTTGAATTGAAGTTTGGTGTTAGTTTTCAGGCAATTCACTACGCGTTTTAACATGGCTATTTTCTTTCCGTCCACTTTCAGTCCTTTTCTTGACTTTGAATTGAAGTTTGGTGTTAGTTTTCAGGCAATTCACTACGCGTTTTAACTTGAGAGGTACATAGTTGGTACAAGTACAAGGACTTTCCTTGAATATTCATGGTGGAGATTATGGGTGGCATTTGGGAATGGGGATTGATGGAAATATATAAGGCTAAATGAGAGGTCCATTTCTGTCATTTGATATGAGTAAAAGCTGCCTCATTTTCTTTCTCTCTCTTGAGACGGGAACTCACAGAACAAGAATAAAATAAATGGTATGGCATGCGACACACGACAACTTTTTTAAACGCAGTGACTTTAAGTTTAACTTGGATTTTAAAAAACGAGGAATGAAGAAATATTAAAAAGGAAATTGTATGGTGTACGCCTTGAGCAATTCCATATTATTATTTGCAGTGTAGGCCTTGTACACTAGATACATGATGGAGGATTTAGTTTTAGCTTTGTCGTACTCAATTTTCGTATTTCTTTCCCCATTTCTTTTACTTACTTTGATAAGGTGACATATATAACGCCTTAGTGAAAAAGAAATGGAAACTTTGTGACGGGAGGCGAGAGAATTGAAGAAACTAGCGCTGGGAACATAACAGTAATAAAATAACAAGTTGAAATAAGCATATTATTACTTTAGTAGATTGGAATTGGAGACGATGTTAGAAAAACGGAGAAGAACAGAAAAATAGAGAATGTGAGAGCTGTGGGAGCTTTCCAATTTTTTCGAGTAATTCTATATAGGTACCAACATTATATAATAATAATGATAATATATTTTACTCGTGGAAATGCTAGCGGAAAAGGAAAAGTGAGTGGACTCAAAAAGAAAAAAAATTGGATAATATTACTTGGTCGTATAGTAAAGGAGAAAATATGCTGGAATTTGCGTAACATACTCTTTTGGTATTTACAAAGACTTTGCGTAAAGCATTACTTACATCTTTTAAAAACACTGTTGCCGCTGGACAAGACTTTTGTCTTGGTTAGCCATAATTTTATAAACATATCTAAATAAAAATGTAATAAAAGTAGACGCACACCACCACCGCATCGTCATCGTATATACACTACAACCGATTATAATAATGCAAAGCCTTTGCCATAAAAACTTCAAAAAGTGATAGAGAAAAGGAAAGTGGAAAACAAGGGCGAGAATTTGCTCACCACCACTCGCTCTCTATAGGTCCACTCACTCCTAGTTTTTGTTTAAAAAGAAGGAAGAAAATGCTTTGTTTTAGAGTTGATACTGTTGCATTTCCAGAAGAAGACCACAACAGGAGAGACCACACCACTAAAATATTCCCATTGCCTTTATTACCATATCCCCCCCAAAACAAAACGCTTAGGAAAATATTTACAATGAATAATATGGCTGGACGGACAAGTAACAAGAGGACGACGGACGGATCAGTTACTATTTTATTACGTTTACAGCTTATTTCCTACTTACTAGATTCCCACTACTCTGCAAATAGAAAGTGTTTATGTTGCGTAGACAAAAAAGCGTTTTATTGGGGCAGGAACAAGTCATATGGGGATATACCCACACACTATGAATTTAAGCCAAACATGTATTTAAAATACAAATCGGTCTTCCGCTTTCTCTCATGTAGGTAAATAAGGTCCCTAATCCTAGCATTTTAAGGTAAAACAAGATCCAAAATCCAGAGTTTGTCCTCGTTTTTTGTCCAGTCAAATTTTTACCTTGTATCTGAAATAACGATGGTGTAATACGAATGATATAATGATGATGACTGTGGTGGTCACCATCAATATCAAGTAAAACCCTGTGTCAATCTCATCTTTGGTGGCATTTTTAAGGGGTCCTTGACAAATCATCCTTACGCGATAGAGTGTGAGTGAACAAGCTCGCTCTTGGACGTGAGTGAGTAAAAGCGAACAAAAATCACATTTTTTCTCGTCTTCCCCTTTTAACTACTACATCATTTCTCTATTTCTATACCTATACACGAAATGAAGGTTTTCAAGTTTGTCTGATCAAAAAAGTTCTCTCTCAGACAACAATTACATTTTTTCCCAGCCAGGAACAACAATAACATGGCAATAATAATAAAAGAGGGTTTTGTATATGGCGTGTAGTAAGTAGTAAGCAGTAAAATGTAAAAATAACATTTTTATTATTTTCCATTCCATTATTACCCGTCTTGATGCCTCCAGCTTAGTTTTTAAACTTTTTTCAAGTGACTTCAACTCTGGTGGTGGTAGGATTCACGCTGGAAGCTTACGTTTAAAAGTGACAATGACAACACCATTGAATAATAATAATGAAATGAACCCAAGAGATACTTTTTATTTCAATTGGGAAAAAATTTATTCAAAAGGGAAGAAAGATAAGGGAAGGACACAGGGAGAGAGACAAAGGGAATTGGAAAAATTAGTGAACCGATCAGCACCACCAGTTTTATAAGAGATTCAATCTATCAGGCTCAAACTCATCCACGTCTCTCTCCCTCCATGTGTGTGAGCAAAGTGAAGTGAAGATCTGAACTGGAGATTCTAATTGTACAAGCTTAAAATGTTATCCTGCCATATTTTCTCTCTCTAATAAAAATCTATACAAACTAACAACAACTAGCATATGTCTATTATTGAAAAGGATCATCGGGAGGGGTGAACTTCACCACCAAAAACCCAAACCAACCTCATCATCACCATCGCCTTTTTCCTCTCTTCATTCTCACTCACTCCAACTACCTCATCATTATCATCCGCTTTTCCATTCCTAATATTGAGATGAGCTTTCGTTTTTATTTGTGAAGGAAAAGGTTGGCTTTTTGTGGTTTCTCCTTTCGTTCCGTGTAGTGGCTCCTGAAATAGTAGTAAGTACGGTTTATTTGAAATGAATTGACTCGTTCATTTCTTTTTTTCTTCACGTCGTCGTCTTCCCATAAGAAAAATATTCAGTCCATTCTGGAAAAATCTCAGCTCCTCCGCTCCCAATTCAGCTTCCACTTCCTACATTCATCCCTTCTCATGTCTGGAGAGACTTGGAATGAACGTGCCGTACTAAACAGTTGTATAATAACTTTGCTGCATGGAAAGGAAAAGAAATGAGAGATGACAGGACGCACATTATAATGATGATTATGGTGATAGCGATGATGATCATATCCCATCCCCAATATCTTCAGCGTAAATCAACCATGTACAAATTCCCATTCCAGCACTATCGCTTTTTATGGTAAATAGGGAAGAAGTGAAGTGAATGCAGTTAAAGGAAGTTTATGCCGCTTTTCCTTCCTTATGTGTGTATACCGTTACCGTTTCAGAACCATGTTTCTTGATTCAGGAATAAAAAACCAAAAAATGATAGAAAAGGGATGTAAAAGAACATGAAAGGTTCAATTCAATCCAATAATGGTTCACTCAAACACACAAGTTATAAAGAGGGTATATATAATCTGTGAAAAAGAAGATGGATTGAATCTTTTTTTAATGTTTTTTACAGTTTGATAGATAGCAATAATGGTAGTAAAATTAAAACGAAAAGGGCAGATCTTTCTTTTTTCCTATGAATTGCTAAATCAAAAACTTTCCAAAAAAAAACTCCTTACCTAGCAAAAACATAACAGCAACGCTTTATAAAAAGTAAGTAGCATTAATAGGAAAACAACATCTAAATCTTAAATTTTCATTCCACTCGCCAAAGTTCACATCCCCACCACTATACACACAAAACAGTATTTAAGTTTCGAGAGTTTCCCATTTTCCAAGTTGGATTTTTGCTGTTATTAAGGCTGAGAGGTGGAAAAATAGGAGAAAGAGAGAAGAATCCTATTTTCTCCTGCCTGATTTCATCCCATACATACAACTACATAGGACCAAGTTCTGCCAGTACTCAAGTGTCTCAGAGACTCTCTCGTGGTTGTTGAAAAAAGAGTCAGTTGAGCCGAATTTTCTGGCCAGTTCTCATCTTGCTCTCTACACCGCACCGTCTTTGTTCACGGATGCTGCTGTACTTGCTACCACTTTTATTTGCTTCTCAACTCCATCTCATAATCAAAACGCATCGTCTCATCTCAACTTTTTATTCCGTTCCTTGCGTGAGTTTCGTGGGGAGAATGGAATGTGTAAGTTTGGATTAAGCAAACCAAATCAAACCGCACTAGGAAAACAAACCACTTCTCCTTTTCTCATCTTTCGTGAGGAGATCGAGAATAAAGAAAGATTGGAGGCGTCTTTGGATTCTTCTTTGACCAGCAATAATAATAACAACATCAACAACAATTGAGACATTGCATTAGCAGACATACATTTCTACTTAAAAGTTATAAAAAGAGAAATTGAATTGGAAAGAGTTAGCCCAAGAGAGAGGATATTTTTGTGTTTAATAGCCACGAGCTACAAACTTGGCTTCCATTAGAGCTCATAAGCGTTTAAAAAATAAATCTGCTTATTTTTCACCTCTCTCATTCTTTAATGCTGTACTTACTGACGGAGAAGCAGCATTAGGAACGAGCTACAGGATTGCGGCGGTTAATAGTATTGTGGATGAAGATGATGAATCTGATAATAATACAGTGAACAAGGCTTAACATGAACAAGAATCTTTTTAATCTTCAGCAGGATCAGTGAGAGGAAGGAAAACGAAGAAGGGCTCTTTAAAAAAACAGTGATTGTTAAATTACTTTCCGTGGTATTCCTTTCAGATTCAAGAAGGGAAACCCCTTTTCCCATCCTACTTCTTCCTTACATTAACTAATGTTTTTAAGCTGTAAATACCCCCAGGCTACTTTTTCCTGGAGACATTAACCGATAAAATATACATGTGAGACACAAAAAAATTGAACTTACATGAATTTTTCAATA
>JAANSO010002388.1:0-13627 GCA_036507315.1 Lepidocyrtus fimetarius
AACGCATGGCTCTGGCTTTTTTCCGAAGCGGACGCTAGATGGATGTGGGGAAACCTTTTCTACCAGCCCTCTTCTTAAGAAATTTCCATAATGGACATGAAGACGCTGCCAATCTTGTGTAAAACCTCTCGCAGTCACTATCGGGGCAGCTTGTCTGGGTGTCTACGCTTCGTGTCTTTATTCAGATTTAGTTTGTAGAGTTTTTTTACCTTTTGATCTATGGTTTTTCTCTATAGGCGACTGATTGTAGACGATAAGATAATTATGCAAATTTTATGTTGAATGATCGTAAATGATAGAAATGATCAATAAATACATACTATACTATACTATACTACTATACTTCAAAACCGTTAAATTATGCTTTTTAGTCAGTTTTAATCTCTCGTCAAAAACAATAATGTTTGTTGTTCCACAAGCAAATATTCCTTGTCTCGTTACTGTAATTAAGATTTAATCAAACTAGTATTAAATAATAATGCTGATGATTCATGTATTAACACTGCTCTATTACCATTCCCCTTTCAATTCACTAATCTAATGATCTTATCTAATAATCTTGGCGAACTTCTCAGTCAATCCTCAAAATCCGCATAATCCTCAGAGTAAAAACTTCACGATAAAGATTTGAAGATTTTAGCTCTTCGTGGACAAAAGGGTTTGTTATCAATCAATGGCTTTTTGGTACAATAAACCGCTGATGATAATTAAAATTGGGTAGTTAAATTGTATTGTTACGCTTGAAGAAAAATGTCTAAATCAAACAAAAACATTCAAGGAAGTATTGACATTATCTGAGATAAAGTTGTGAATCGTGTCTGAAAGAGCTGCAACTTTTGCTTTGCATTGAGTGAAATAAAGATTAACTGGTTAAGTAAAATATAACTTTGAATCTCATCATAAACACACAAAATCTCATGCAGATGCAATAGTTCATTATCGTCTCATGCAAGCTTATAACCATACAAAAATATCATTTTCAGAATGGAACGAAAGTTACCGTGTTTGAATTTTATCGTAAATCTTGTTGAGGGTGCAAACAGATTAGCAGAGCTTGTCTATAAAGGATGTAAATTCCTCCTCAATCCAGTAAATTATTTGAGAAATTTGCAAGTTTGCTGTGTAAAAATGAATAAACTCGGTAAGTTTTTTGTAATTATTTTTAAAAATATGTAAATTGTAATGATGGGGCAAACTAAGATTTTGTTTTTAAAGGTACTCCTTTATGGGGGGATATCCGTGCATAAATAGAACAGGAATTTTTCGTAGAAATGAACTCGATTTTCTTGTACTAGAACCAGTTCACCTCTGTGAACCAGCTGGATTTATATCGGAATATTCGTGCATAAATTCAACAATAACGGTTCATCCGTGCAAAAATTAAACTCGATCGGAATAAACGTGCAAAAATACAACTCGATCGGAATAAACGTGCAAAAATTAAACTCGATCGGAATAAACGTGCAAAAATTAAACTCGATCGGAATAAACGTGCAAAAATTAAACTGGATCGGAATAAACGTGCAAAAATTAAACTGGATCGATTTGAACGTGCAAAAATACAACTGGATCGAATTTGAACGTGCAAAAATTAAACTCGATCGGAATATACGTGCAAAAATTAAACTATTGTTTGATAAGCTTCCAAGGATGGAATAGGAAATAAAAGGAATGATGATTATCCTCTGAAGGGTTTATCCATAGCTAAAGATAGTTCTATCTTTAGCTATGGATTCTAGTATATATTTGCCATGGTTTATCTGAAGCTTTGCCTTTGTTAAGTTGCTTACAAAATACATAAAATTTCCAAATTTGGCGACATTTTTAACTAAAAGCTGAAGTCATTTACGTGGATTACCATAGTTGAAACGTTTTTATCACAATCCTTCCCAGAAATAAAAATCCTGTCGTCCTTTCCAGTTTCAAAAGAGCCGCCGCCCAGTCCGTTAATTAATTTCGTATCACAATTGGCATGCAAAACATCCGGCACTCCAGGTCTTCCAATAATCCCTTGAATGTTCTTCAAGGCGGTTTTATTTTTCTCTGGAGTTTCAAAAAATCCTGCCAGCCCTTTTCGTAAATTGACTACGAACGTTTTATTTAAATTAGCTGGACTGTCTTGAATTACAAGTGTATTTTCTCCTTTTGCCCCATCAAGTTCCGTTCCATTTAGGGCAGAACTGCTCAGGTAAAAAATGTCGTTTTTACCTCCGCCAGTTACCCTCCAAGAGGAGTTTTTAATTTGGAAGATGTTTTGTATTCCAAAGTAGCCTTGCATATTTGTGGAGTTTTCTCCAAGCAGGAAGTAAACAGAAGGGAGACCGGTCTCAGCTTCCATTAGGAGACGTCCAGGAATTGTCGTTTCATTTTGATTTAGTTGGACGTAAGGAATTTCAGCGTATTTGGAGGAAGTATTTACCGTAAATTAAAGGTTAATCCTTTCCAAAGGTCCTTCACCCTTCCCTCCAATCAGTTCCGTTTGAATGGAGTAAAGTCCAGAGTTTTCTTTGGAATTCGAAGAGTAGTTGGAAACGGTTCAGTTTAAATGTTCAAAATGAAAAGCAATTACAAGTCCATTCGTTTCATTTGTTTTTGTGCTGAGGGCAAAGTCAAGTGGGGCGGGGTTTCCCTCAGAAGAATTCCGTGCCAGGACGACAATCGTAACCCTGTCTTTAGTAAAATTCCTCACGGGACCTTTAACCGTAACTGACGAGCTGCCTTTTGCATAAATAAGGAGTTTCCTTTGAGTACAATTAACATCTGGAAGTATGATATTTGCGTTCCCTTCAAAATTGGAGGAACTCTCCATGGCTGAGGTTTTATTCCCTCCAAATGCCACTACAAGTTGAGTCTGGCATGAGCAACTGACCTTGAATTGTTTTCCTTCACTTCCAATTATTCTTTCAATCCCTGTAAAGTCATCCCCATTCAAGTCCATTTCAATTTCTTTTGTTAAATTTCGTTTCTTAAAACAAAAGCGTTCGATTCATTTCCTCCAACAATTTCCCTCCCGTCACATCAAATCTATTTGGAATAAATGCAGCTCCTTTTCTAACTAAAGTCTCCGAATCATCTGGAGTCCCCGTTACGTTGTGAAAAACAATTGAAGAATTTAACTGGCCATTTTCTGCAATTAAAAGAATGCTATGAGGGGCATTTTTTGGAGACTCGGTGAAGAAAATTGGAGGGATTACTTCTCTACTGCTGTTGACTTCCGTTTGGTTAATAAAAGTTAAATTTACAAATCCTCCTGGAGCTCCGGTGGTGACCATGTCAAGTGGAATTGGAGGGGGAATAAACTGTCAAGAGGAAAGATAACTTGGAGGATGGAGTTCCAAAACGAAAATTAACTTTCACCTCGTCACCCTCCCCTTTCCTCCCCGTAATCTCTTCAATCCCTTCTAAATTAAAATTAACATTATTTCCCTCTGAGTGCATTGACTTTTCAATAAAATCAATAAAAAAAATTTCCTCCCACTTGCACAAGTATCCCCTAAAATAACTCCGTCTTTATCCCCTTCTCCTCCACTCACCTTCCAACTTATACCCTCACACTCCACGAATAAAAACTGATTCACCCCAGCCCTACAAGAGCCGAATTCTTTGTAACCGCTTCCCATCTGGAAAATATTTGGGGTTGGGTCCCCCATATCAGGCCATACCCGATCAACTCCGTCCTCCAAACTCCACAGTAAAAACTGCCCCTCGGTCCATTCCTGTGGTTGCTTTCGGATTCCGATTGCATTCTCGCAAAAGTATTCTTCCGTTGTGTGATCCTCCGACATTTTGTAATCTTCAAAATTGTGCACGCCCGGCCTACACAAAAAATATACTTTATCCCCTTCAATGTAACTTGGTGCCGCCCTATCCACGTAAACCTCTTGGAAGGTTCGAAAATCAACTTTTTGGTCTTTCCTTGGAGGATACTCCCGGGTATTTTCCTCCCCGTCACATAAACACCTTTGCCTATGCATCCCGGTTGAATAATCCGTGCAGATCTCATCCGGACATGGTCTGTTCCAATCGCAGCCACTTCCAATCTCTGTGTCTCCAGACCAAACCCAACATTTGAAGATGTATACTTCGCAGTAGCCCTTTGTCAAGGGACAGGCGCCATCCACATAAAGTGACCTTGACGGGAACACAATGCCCCGTAAGTTTTCATTGCTTTCTAGTGCATTTGCATACGCATTCGTGACCTTTTCATTGATAAGCTTTTCTTTATATAGTCCACGTAGTTATCTTCATGGAACCCGAGAAAGTCCCAGAAGTGGTTTTCAAACGTCTCCACCTTTTCCCTCGGGGATAAAGGCACTTCGTGGTTGATTTTCGCTACCTTTACCCCAGCGTGGAAGAAAGCCATTACGAATTGCGTCACTACATGAACCACAGTTCCGATTGACATTGCGATTTCGCCTAAACCCGGGATCGCCATGCAGATAAGCTCTGCCGCGGAGACTACAACGCTTATCCCGTTGGCTACTACCTCCCCAATTGCGTCTTCCTTGTCGTAAACGTCTTTTGCGGAGGACAAGGCTTCAACTGGTTTCGGTAAAGGGTAATTCCCATTCCGAGATCGAGTCCTGCACCAATCGGACCTGCGGCTTGGTCCAAAAACTCAAACAATTTAAAAGCTTTTCGACCAATTTTTACTAATTTTGCTACGCCGCTAATTTCTTCGTCCATTTGGATTAGTTTCGTGCCAATTTTATACCCAATGTAGAATTCTAACCGGCCAAAGAGAATTGCTTGGGTTGTTGAGTCATTTCCGGAGAAGCCGCTAATTAAAGTAGGAGCGAGGAAAAATGCTCCAATGGGGGCGGTGAATTTATTCACGTTGGAGATGAACCCTTCGGTTCTTTTGGACAAGGCCAGGGACAAGGGACCAAGATAAGCGGGAGGGACTGAGTTGAATGTCTTCAGTTGATAGGGCAATGTGAGACGTTTCAATTTTCTACAAATTCCATAATTAAAGTTATCTTTATAATTATAATTAACTTATTAAATACTGAATCATTTACCTCTAATGAAGCAATCTCCCCTCCATTTTCTTTCAAATTTAGTACTTCGTCCAGTCCACAGTCTGAATTTTTTCATTTCCTCCAATTCAATCAAATCCTTTACCCTTTCCAATTCCTCCTCATTTTCTTCCCCTCCGGGTATTTTATCCAAATCTACCTTCCCCATAACATCAGCCAGTTCTCTTTTCTCCTCCTCACTTGCTTTTTCATATTCCTCCAGAAATTTCTCCGAATCAATGGATTCCACCTCTCGGGTATCCGGATCGATGACAACTGCACAGCCTTATTTCCCTCCTCCCAACCCAATTGATTCATTTTTCCTTGTCGCAAGTAATTTCTTTCCTCCCTTGCAAATTACTCCACCTCTTGAATGTCCCGGTTGTGGAGCTCCCCGAGGGTTAAAAACCTCCTCCAATTTCGTCTCATATTCCCTCCTGATTCTTTTATACTCTTCGTTTTTCTCATCCAAAACTGGAATCCCGCCTTCCCTCGGAATGTTGCGAAATCTACTCCAAATATTCTGCGTGATCCTTGCAACCTCTCCCAACTCCCCCTCCGTAAACATTGTGCCCTCCACAGGTCCCTCCAAAGCGGGTTTTGAAGCAAATCCCGCAAAATAGCAGGGCTTTCCGTTTTCATCTACATTTACCCATATCTGCGTGTGATACTTGCTTATCCTCACTTTTATATTGGGCCCCTCCTAGATAAACTCAAACTGTGTCA
Organism: Lepidocyrtus fimetarius; assembly: GCA_036507315.1. NCBI lineage: Eukaryota > Metazoa > Arthropoda > Collembola > Entomobryomorpha > Entomobryidae > Lepidocyrtus > Lepidocyrtus fimetarius. The sequence goes on from JAANSO010002388.1 coordinate 5,745, forward strand.
CGTCAAACTTCCCACTCGTTTTGTAAACCCAATCGGGATTAAAAGGCTCTTTTAAATTCAAGGAATTACGTAATGTTCGTGAATTCACATCAATTATGCTTATTAACCTCCTTTTGTCTCCGTTCGCAACAGAGTCAATCCACCTTTGAAATTTCGACTGCCCAGGCAGGATTCCGGCGTGAATAAGGAGAATGTTCATTTCTACGAGGTATTTCCTTAAGAAAATTGGATCTGCTTTGAATTTCTGGAAAATATCGGAAAGTGAAAGTTGAGCACTTTTAAAGAGATGTTTTACGTCAAATTTTGCAAAGTCTCCGGTGTTTATCGGGCTCACTGCTAAAACTGCAGGTTTTCCAGAGCCGGAGGACGAAGCCAAGAGAAAATGTTTTTGAGGGGAAGGTTCTAAAGTTAAAGGGAATTGGATCAATTCTAATTAACCTGAGAGTAATTTTTAGATTTTGTGTGGAATTCAGCAGAAATATTTAATTGGAAGAGAACAAATAGAAGTCTGAATAAATAAAATCTAATTTCTACGCGGCGACTAATATTAGTCGCCATTTTTATTGTTTTCTTAACTTTAAACAAAAATTGTGTAAAAGTTAATTTTAAAACTGTTCAAGCTGTGTCTTATATTTCTAGTTTAATTTTGCTTTTAACGCTTTGCATCATCCTAGTATTCTAAGGATTTAATTAACAATGCAATTATCTAGATAGGTTACGTTTAACTCGTTAAAAATGTTGAAATGACTCAGAAATTGACTCATACTCTCATGATTCTTCCAGAAGTGACAAAATTACTTTCTTTCCCAGTCTTCACTTCTTTTTTAATCACTAAAACATGTTGCGCATCCTTATACAATGCAATTTTTCATAATTGTTCGGTAAAAGAGCATTCTAAATCGTTTAAGGTTAATTTTTAGCATGTAAGTTAAACATTGTTGCTTCTACGTCGGGGGAATCCGATCTTTTAGAGATGCAAGCAAAAAGAGAAGAAACATGTAAAATTTTGGAAGACTTTGTATAAAAATATTTTCTGATAACTTCATCCAGCTTTTAATCCAGTATATTTTTTTACATCGTCGTATTTTTAACTAGTACATTATTATTCTAATAGTAAAGAGAAAATCCATGTTTTGAACAAATTCCAATTTTCGATTCAAACATTGATTATTGTGTCATGTCATTAGCTCTGCCGTAATAATTAATTAATGCAAACTAACCGGGTTATAAAATTATCCTTTTGAAAATTATAACGTAAATTACAACAAATACTTATCGATATCATTTATCAAAGTTAAATGTCAAGAAAACCTAAAAGCTAAATGAGCACCATAATGTGCAAGCTTAAATTGTCACATTTTAAATCTTACTCTTTCAAAATATAAGCTAATGAAGTTTTTACTTTAAATTGTGAAGAATCTGCAAACTGCTTCCATAATTGCTTAAAATTTAAGTACACCCAAACCCATATGGATTATCAAGAGATAGTTGCAAGTTTCTTAGTATGTCGGCTTCTTCCATCGACGAAGGTATGTCAAACTGATCAAGACAGGCATGAAAGCAAAAGTCTATTTCCTCAGCAACGTGAACAGTAAGACCGGTCGTGGAAGTTGGGAGATGCGGCCATCCTGTCCAGGCTTGAATCAGAAGTTTTAATTTTTTTGAATCTGAAATCAGAATATTTTTTGTACAAAACTGTTGTACGTTAGCTTTAATTATCAAACAAAAATAGTTTTAAATACCTAAGGTTTTGATGAAAGATTCTAAAATAACTTGGATTCTTCCAGGATTTTCTCCAGTGTAACGCAAAATTGAAATAATATCCGCATGAGAGTAAATCAAATTTTGAGTTCGAGGAAACACAGTAGGCCACAAAATAGGATTTTCTTTTAAGTACTCATAAATGGTGGTGACTTTTAAACCCTCCGCAATTGCTTGGTAACACCTTGCCCTTGAATGTAATGCGATGTGTTCCATATAAGCCTGCATCATTTCAAGGATATTTTCCCCATTCAAACTTTCCATCATTCCAGCAGATTCTAAAGCTGATTTTATTTCAGCGTATTCACTTTCCGTAACGCTTTCTTCATTGATTCCTTTCATCATCTATTCATTTAAATGATTATAATAAATTTTGTGCCTATTTGCAGTTAAAAGATAATCAAAACTATATCATAGACAAAAAAATTGTTATAAGATAGTCAATATTTTACCAGTTTGACGGCTCTTTGGGCTTCAAAGCTGGGCATGTCATCCGGTTCTAAAAAAGCTTTGTAGTCTAAGTCATTGGCATTAAATATGAACTGTACAGCACACGGGGCCAATCCAACCAAACCTTTCCCGGTTTGAATTACTGAGTGACCAATGAATTTTCCCAAGAACACAAATGCTTGTTTAGCTAATAATGAAGGATGAGGGCTGGGCAAAAAGTGATCCTCCATTCCTTCAAAGAGTGGTTGTTTTCCCTCAAATGGCTTGGACACAAGATGTTTAGATGCCAACGTAAAAAACTCCCTCGTCAGCGCTTTCACATCTCTTCCTGTATAAAAGTATGCATTTTCGATGTGAAAAACCAAAGATATAAAACCAATCGTAAGCTAATTAATAATTTTATTAAAGAAAAATACAAACCAGCTTCGCCAAGAAACTTCACGTAAAGCCTTTTTTGAAACGAAAACTTAGGGTCTTTGTAAATTGCCGAAAGTTCTTCCGCAAACCCTTCCCTGTTTAAAATCAGCTCTTGTTGTTGATGGGTTTGCTGCAAAATTCTTTCTCGAAACTGATCAAATTTGAGCAAATCTGTATAAAACAAATTAAAAAAACTTTACAAATCTGAAAATATGAATTTTAAAAGAAATATATTTTTTTACAAACAGGAGTTACCTTCCAAAGTTGGAGAAGGCGGAACAAAGAAATTTATATCTGGTGATTCCATTTGAGTTGACTTTTGGGAAAGTTGAGAGCCAGACAACTCTACTATTGGAATATCCTGAACAGGTTCGTTAAGTGGGTGCGAGGAGCTCAGACTTGTGACCGCTGTTGCTTCCGGTGGTTGCAGAGAACTCCACGGATTATAATCTGTGGCGCCTTGTCCATCCAAATCGCTTTCAAAGTGAACTTCTTTGCCTTCTATTTCACTCTCCTTGTCGCCGTCATCTGAAGCGTTTGATGTGGTATCCAACAATTCTTGCTACAAATATAATAATAACAATTACAAGTATTTAATTATTAAGGCTGATAAACAACATAAATACTTAATATACCTTTGGTCGTATATAATATACTGATTTCTTTAGTTTATGTAACATTTGGGCTCCAGGAATGTCCAGAACTCTAGAAACCTTAATCAAACGTTTTCCAGCTCCTCCGGACATGGCATATAAGATTTCAAAAGGCTCCGCGCCAAGATTAGGAAATTCAATTCGAAGTTTTTGTTCGACTATTTCCTCGTTATCACGTGACCCTGAAATTAAAAGCAAATATGAAGCTAAACCAAATCCAACATTAAATCTGATTATCTATTTTCAAACGCTTAACTTTTAATAAAATTGAAATGTTAATTTAACAAAACAAAACTACAAACACTTTACCAAGTTCCAAAGTAGTTGTACCAAGTCCTTTTTCAAAGAGTTTTTCTAGTTGACGTGTGTTTGGAGAAGTCATCTTTTGGGGAGAGTCTAAGCAACAAAAGGTCATGACAACTGCCGGTGCGGTGCCCATCATGTCTCTTTTAGATAGATTTTTATTTGAAGGATTTGTTTTTTGTTTTCCTTTGGCTACTGCGTAAGGTGCAAATTGTTGGCGACGCTCTGTAAGTGCTGCTGTACTTGTAGAAGGCCTGCTTTTATCAGCAGTTCTGCTACTCCCTGCAGCAAATGATGGCACTGCCCGTGGTTCGTTATCACCTAAACCTAGCGTGGACTGCTGACTTCCGCTGGGGGTTGAAGTTGAAGGATTAGAGCTTTCTGCAAAAAAAGAACAATTTTAAAAATACAAAATTCATTCGATAAAAATTTTGAGCTAACACTTTACCTAGAGTTGGTAAGTCTGCACTACTAGAGGTAATCAAAAACTTATGTTTTAAATTTAAGGATCCCTTACTTTGCAATATTTCGACCGCTTTTAACAGGCAATTCATAGCGTCTTGCACCCCTTCCTTTTTATTACTCATCTTGGTAATTATATTGTTTAAACTTTAATTAAGATTGAACTGGATAAATATTTATTTCAAATAATATTCAGCGGATAACTTTTCAAATCAATTATTTTGTATTTTTTAAAATAATTTCAACAAGAATAAGACAAATCAAAAACGCAACAATAAATTTAATTAAACTTTGAGTTTTTGGCACTGGCATTTTTTATTTGTAATGTTGCAAAATCAACTGCATAGACAGATATTAAACAGAACTAATATAAAGTAAATGGAAACGTATGCTTTCTATGACGTTTTAAAAACGTTTGTACTACACACAGCACATGAATTCTCACAGAATAAAAGTCTATCCTTTTCATGTCTTTCCAAGACCCCACTCTTCTTTTTTAAACATGTGACGGTATAGGAAAAAACGTCCATGCATTTGTTAAGCTAAAAACCAAAGTGTTGCAACGTAAAAAATAGGTATTGAAAATGCCTAATTAGAATAAGTATCTAGTAGTCAAAGTATAATTGTTCAGCTTGATTTGTGACATTGGTGTTCCTATACCAGCAAGGTATTCAATATATTATAGGAACGTACTTAATCAAGCTCTTCAACAAAATTACAAAACCTATTCATGTTTATTGCAAATGTTTAAATATTAATTCCAACTATCATTCGCATTATTAAATTTTATTTCACTGTGCAGCAAACAAACTGAAAAACTAAAATTGGTTATTTTGATTTTCAAATCTTACATTAGTATAAAATAATTTGTGTTAGTCAAAAGGTTAATTACAATGGATCAAACGTTAATCAATGATTGCGTTAGGATTTTATTGCAAGCAGTAGCTGAGCTTCAGACAAATGAGGAAAATGTGGATATTGTGATAGACAGATTAGAAACTGTTGCTGAGCTTATCCCTAAAACAGGACATCCTCAAATAGAAGAGATCTATGGTTTAATTAATAATGCTGCAAGTAAATTAAAAAGACCTGAAATGAAATCAAATGCCGGTCGTCCAGCATTTTTGATTTCTGAGGAGACTATAGAACATTTTTTGTCAATGGATTTCAAAGTTCCCCAGATAGCTAAATTGCTTCAAGTTAGCAAACGGACTATTTACAACCGCATGACTGTTTACGGTTTAAAGGTGAGCAAAGTAACTTACTTTATTCTTCAGTGTTTTTACTTATGCATTATTTATTTACAAAACAGCAAGTTTAAAGAAATTCAAAATTCATAATACGTCCATAGTAAATTAACCGACCTTATTTAGCTTATATTTTGTATTGATTGTTAATTAAGGTATCCGATACGTACTCCCAAATTACGGACGATTATCTTGACCAAAGAATCGAGGAAATTTTGCTTAATCATCCAACGACCGGATATAAACGCATGAGAGGGTTTTTGCGAGTTAACGGAATCAAGGTAACCGTTTCACGAATACGGGAATCAATGAGACGTGTTGATCCTCTCGGAGTGGAAGCAAGACGAAAAGGAAACCGCGCAGTAGTTCGGAGAGAATATTTTGTAAAATATTCTATGCAAATATGGCACATTGACACTCATCATAAGTTAATTAGGTTAGTATTATCATTAAATTTTAAAATTAACATTGATATTCGTCCTAAATAACTTGTAATTATGAGATGGAATATTTTCGTAACTGTGCTGCAGATGGGGATTTATAGTCCGGGGCGGAATTGACGGGAAAAGCCGATGCATTGTCTACTTAGACGCAGGAAGAGATAACAAGGCTTCCTCGAACTTAGAAAGTTTCATGACTGGAATAAAGGAGTATGGAATACCTCTTCATACAAGATCAGACAAAGGTGGTGAAAATGTCCTTATTGCTGACTACATGATTCAAAAAAGAGGCATCGATCGAGGAAGTCATATTTGTGGCAGATCAGTACATAATCAAAGGTATGTATTAAAAATATGACGAATTATTTGTAATATTTTTAATTTTGACAAAGAATCAACTTTTAATTGCAGAATAGAGCGTCTTTGGCGGGACGTTTATTATGGCTGCTTGACTTCATTTAAAACTGTGTTTATGTGGCTGGAGGAACAGGGACATTTGCAAGTGGATAATCCCAAACACATTGCAATTCTACAGTATGTGTTTTTGCCTCGAATCAATAAGAACTTACAGGAATTTAAAGAGTCTTGGAACGTTCATCCCCTTTCGAGTGAAAATGACAAGACTCCAGCCCAAATGATGTTGTTGCATTTGCCACCAAAAAACTTAGATTTGACTGACGACGAAACACATGTACATTTGCGAAAATTTATTATTGATATCGAAATTACAATAATTGTTTTCATTTATAAAATTTAAATTTATTTTGTAGGAAGCTTGTGAACAGGACGATGAGGAAGAGGAGAATCAAGTTGTCGAAATTGAAGACTTCTACGGTTACCTTACAGATCAGGAATTTATGAACTTGCAACAAATCGATCCATTACAAGAATCGGAGATGTTTGGGGCTGATATTTTCATGGAGGGAATTAGATTAATGATGAATTAGTATTTACTATAATATACTTTCTCAACTCAAAAACAATAATTCTTAATCTGATAGAATATATTAAAACTAAAGATTTACAGCAATTGATAACATTTGAGTGCAGTTTGTTTAGGATTCTATATAGCAAAAGACGATTGGTTTAGTTAAGTCAATACCCATTACATTCAACTTTGTTATAAATAGGTAAATTCAAAAACAATATTTGTTACAACCCTATTCGAATTTGAATTCTTTAAAAAACTGAGAAAAATGAGTTAAATTGAACTTTGAAATAATTTAAGCTGAGCAGATTACATTTTAACTAAATTAAATTACATGTAGGCTTTGCAATTCGGGCACTGCCCAACAAGTAATCGATAAGCAGCCCAAATGGGTACCCAATAAAAGCCCATCGAGTACCCAATAAGACCAATTAAGTAAATATTTAGTTTGAGCAAGTCATAAGATGTTGTTACCTGGCTAAACAAATTAATCTTGTCGCCATTTTATTGACTGTTTTAGAAATTTAAATATGTGAAATCATTTTCTATGTCATTTAAGCACAATTTTAGAATTTTAAAGTAAAATTCGATTTTTTAAAAATCTTATCGAGTACCCGTTAAAGCCCAATAAGCAGGGCAATGCCCAATGAGTACCCAATAGGTACCCGATTGCAAAGCCTAATTACATGTAGTATAAATTAATAAAAACTAATTGCAAAAATCCTAAATTTTTTGCGGGTTGCGTTGAAACCCAATTATTTTCTGCTATTCCTTACCGTTTGAATGATATGTTACGCGTCATAGGTTGTCACGTGAAATTTTATAAAAGTGACTCCTCAAACTAGTAATAAAAGGCAGCAAACCTGCTTAAACACTTGCTCGAAGCTTGCAAAAAATAAAATTACAAGCAAATTCTTTCTTTTTTCTGTTTAATACTTTGAACTTTTAATACATCATTCCTATTTAAGTTTTTATGATTCTGCAAATTTTCTGCAAAAATCGTTTAGAAATTTGCAAATTTATTTCCATATTATTTGTCTGCTAGGTATTACCGCTTGAATGATATGCTACATGACATGCATAGGTTACAAATAAAAATTTTATGACGCTCACTTCCCCCTTTGCAATTCGTAATGGCTTTCTTCCACGCTGAAAAAGCCAACAGAACCGAAGGGTTCATCTCCAACGTGAATAAATTCACCGCCCCCATTGGAGCATTTTT
>JAANSO010002389.1:0-13623 GCA_036507315.1 Lepidocyrtus fimetarius
GCTATATCCGATCTTGTTTCTAACTCGTTTTCATTATCATTCCCGGAAAGGTCAGCAAATCCATTACGATCTTCTTTAAGATCAGCCAGTGCCTTGGGAAAATCTCTTTGTTCCGCATAAGCATTGCCTATTTCTTTAAGAACCTGTAATGTCCTCAAATGATTATTTCCAAGCCTCTTTTTTATTTCTTTAATGTGTCCTTCCATTAACTTCCGGGCTTCATCGTGTTTTTTAAGGTTGCAATAACTATTTCCCAAATATGAACAAACCAATGGAAAAAAGTCCAAATCCTTATCCCGCTTTTGACTGATAGCTTCATCAACCCCTTTAAAAGCTTCAAATGCCTCTTGGAACTCTCCACGATGTGAGTGAATCACAGCCAGATTACAGCGCAACAGTAACACCCTCCTTTTGTGTTCTTTTTTGTCAGAATAATTATCCAACAATTTTTTAAATGTTTCAGCACCTTTGTCTAACTGCTCGCTGTCAAGGAGGGCAAATCCAATATTATTCACCGTTTTTAAAACATCCGGGTGATATTCTCCTAATGAATCTTTCCTTGACTCAAGCACTTGTTCCAACATCTCCAAGGCCTTTTCGTATTCCCCACTTGAACGTAAAGCGTTTCCCAAGTTTTCTTTTATTTTAAGAGAAAGTTCGCATGCTATTCCATGCTTGGCTTCCACTTCAGGCAGAATATTTTTAAATTTCTGCACTGCTTCGTCAAAACGACCTTGTTGATTTAAAACAAGTGCAATGCGACGTTGAATATCGAAATAATTTTCGTGGTCTCACTGGATATAAAACTAGCATAAAACCATTTGGAAATTACAATAAACCTTACACAAACATAATTACAAAGTAACCGAAGTTTATTTGTTGAAACAATGAGGAATTTTACCAAAATAGAAATATTAAAATTATTATAATATTGTCTAGGCAAGTTTATACAGTGAGAAGCAAATGCTTCTCACGGTGCATTCCAAAAAAAGTGCACCATGAAACTTTTTTTTCTCATTGGGTTTTTAGCTGGATTAAATGCAGTTATAAGCGGAGTAAGAAAATTTAAAAAAGCGGTGACTTTTTATTTTTATTTTTAGAAAAAACGTCCTCAGCAGATCAATGAAAGCGGTGAAATAGTTTTTACCAAACCTCCTGACTCCATAGAAGACTCAAAGGTTAAATAAGTCAAACCAACGGAATCAAAGGAAGAAAAAGATTGCAAAGCCTAAGCTTAACAAAATGTTTAAAGGTAAAAACTAGTATTGACAGGAATTTTCTTGTTTTTTAAATAAAACTTGCTTAATTAAAGTCTTCCAAATGCCTCAAAAGAAACATTTATTTTTCTAGTTGGAAAAACCTTCACACGTTTGAACATATCCGTTCCCAAGTAACGAAACTTTTCCGCAAGAAAAGCAAAGATTGAAAGGGAGGCTCCACAGCAAAATGAAATAAACACAAGCGCGATATTTCCATTCATATCGGCTGCTTTTGGCTCATTCGGATCTTTCCAGTTTGCCTCTTCCGCAGTTTCATTTTTGAAACTTTCTCGTCTGTTTAAATAAAAAGTTTCTAAGATATCCATCCACCTTTCAACTATCCCACTTTCCTTCACCATTCCCAATCTTTTGCTCAAATCAAATGTGATGAGTCCCTCGAATTTAAAAATAACTGTTGGATTGTAAATAATTTTTTCTTTTATAACGTTTCCTCCACCCTTTTGTGAATGTTTACGTCTCTGGAGGGCTTTTCCCTCACTGGAAGGTAGCAAAATGGCAATGTTTTTCTCACATTTTTGCAACATTTTGAGCAAAGCATTTCTTTCACTTTCAAAATAAACCTTTGAAAATTTTACTTCCTTAGCTTTTAATTCAGCCAAATCTTTGGAAAATCTTTTGAATAATCGCGCGGGATATTTCATTTTAAAATTTAAGCGAAAATCGTCAAGGAATTTATTCGGGCTGAGGAGTTTACTAAAATTAAAAACCTTTTCAATCCAAACTAAAGTTTCATTCCCGTCAAAAGAATAATCCGGGTTTGTAAAATAAAAGTGTTGAGGATACTTCAAGAAATAAAGGGTAGAATAAATTGAAGCAAAATTCAATTGCTCATAATCAAGTGTTGGCATTTTATCAGATATAAAAACGGCGTTTGGCATTCCATCAATTCGAATTTCCTTCAAAGTTTCTTCGTTCAAAAGCCTATTCAAGTCAAAAGAGGGCGACAAGGTTATCGCCCCAGCGGGAACAAAAGTCTCCACCCTGTCGATTATTAGCTCCCCCAGAGTTTCATAAAGCAGCGGAGCTGTGGGTCTCACCATTCTGTACACGTTGTTGTTTTTATACCCGTTGCTAATCACAATGCCCATAAAAAGAAACAACCCCAGAAGGATTCGAACCTCCACCTTGTTAAAAGTACTTGAAGAGAAGGGATCTCCCTGCTCCAGAAGGAACTTTGCTAAGCTCAACAACTTTTTCGAAATTTCGTAACTCTTTTCTGTAAAATAATTCCAAATGAAAAGAAGAAAAAAGAAAGAGATTCCCAGCCAGAGCCAGGTGTATACGTCGTAAACGTTGATTAACTCTTCAAAAAGATAGCGCGGCTTCACCCGCACCTCACAAACGTAGAGTTGGAGCCCTCCAACCCGGTTTGGAATGACCAAGGGGAGATGCAATTGCTTGTTTCGAATTATCCCAAGATGAGCCTTGTTTTTGATTAAAAAATCAAATCTTGTTACAACCTCTTTTTCTCTACCTTTCTCTGTACAGAAAATATTCACCCCGGCTGAGTGGGGATCCCGTTCTTGTTCAAAATAATAACTTCGGTTTCCAATGAAAGAGCGCCACATATGATTAACAACTTCCGGAAAAAGAACCTCGTCCAAATCGGTTTGTAAAGTAGAAATCCAAGAGTGTGTAGTGAATGGCTTTTCACATTTACTCATCTCATTTTGGATTCTTTCTTTGATTAAAAGCTGATTGGAAATTTGTCCCTGTTTTAAATTTTTTTGTACTGATGAAAATCCAATCGGGATCCTGGAATCTAAATTTTTCAAACTCATTGACCCATTTATTTTTTCGAGCAAAATTTCAAACATTTTTAATTTTACGCATTCCACGCAACGCTTAAACCGCAGTTGATAAACTTGTGAGATTTCAAAGCCTTTCCTTTCTTTTTCTTGAATATTCGCCAAGAAATAAACTTGATTATAGGATTCTACTTCTTTTGTAAATTGTTCAATTTTACCCAACAAGTTGCTAATCCATGTCCTCAACAGGAGAAATGTCAGCTTTGAGTAAATTTTACCTTGTTTCAAAATCCTTGGCAATTCCATCTCTTCAACTCCAAGGTTGGCCACTACTAAAAAGAAAATCTTTGACTGGTCACTGGACAACACGTCTCTAATCCCGACGTCTTCTTTCATTCCGGCATTCTCAAACCGCCAAAACCTAGTTGAATAGCTGGGCGGATAATATTTAAAAGCTTCTGGAGGAATTGCATCCACCCCTTTCCCGGGAATCCACTTGAAAGATAAAACTTCCTGGATTAATTTCTCATCCCAAATTGGCACCATTTCCCTTGTTGGACGTGGTGGAAGTAGATCAATTTGCACTTGACAGTTCCAAGGTTTCACTTTTGATGAAAATTTATAAATCTGAAGGAAATCACAAGAAACAAAACCCGGTGTGCTTCCTTGCTTTTCTTCCTCTTTTATCACTTTATCTTTGCAATGTTTTGGATAATCTTCAGGATTCGGGGAAAGACTGGAGGGTTCTAGCCTCCAGCTAAGCTCACCGTACCCTCCACCCTCCAAATCCTTTACGCGGATTAAAACATACTTTCGAATAATTGTGGGAACACTTACGCTGACATCCACTCCAGCCAAGCTATTCAAAATGATTAAACAATGAGAACTTAACTGATTAAAAATCAGAGACAAATCGACTGGACTCTTTTTTATGTTTTCCCAAGGAGAGTATAAAAACTCTGTGAATTCTCGAAGGGACGGATCACTCTTGGGAGTGTAAACTTTTTTCATGGAAATGACAGGAGATAAAATCAAAAGAAAATTTAGAATTGTCTTGTGCAAGTTTTTTATTTCTGACATGATTAAATTTTACAATGGTTTGCGTGCATTTGAAATGCTAATACATCGGCAGTTGGAATTACTTCAAGCTTTTGCAAGCTTTGTTAAGGAAATTACAAGGCTTAATACGTACGTGGCGATGTGTTTTATTCGTCTGTTGGATTTTATTGCCGCTAAAAACATTTAGGTACTTTTTCCATTTAAACAATTTAACATTTATTCAGTTTACAAGGTATATTTTTCATATAAACCGAAGTGTTTTTCTCATATGTAATTAAGTATTGAATTTATTACAAAACAAAATAGCCTTGGTCAAAAAATTCCATAAAGTAAGCATTTGCTGTGAAAATTCATAAAATATTTACCATAAAAATTATTGATTTACTTTTCCTAAGGCGTCCATTGCAAAAGCAACTTTCCCTTTGGGAAAAACTTTAACGTTTTTCACAAACTTTCTACCCCGGACGGTAAGCATCTCTGTAATGAAAACCAAACCGGAAGTGACAATTCCAAAGAGGCTTATCCTAAACAAACAAAATATTTTTCTTCGCAAATATGCAATTTTAAATTGAAAAGGATCCCATTTCTCTTCATTGGAATTTAATTGCCTAGAATTAGAAAACGCTTGCAAAATCTTTACCCACCTCTCAATCATTCCATTTTCTTTTATCTGCTTAAATTTTGAAATTAAGTTTGGGGCAATGAGCCCCCTCAGTTTAAATGTCATTCTCGGTTTGAATATTTTTCCTTTAATTGAATTCCCGCCGTTTTGTAAACGGCGTTGAACTAAGCTGTGAACATTTCTATTTGGTAGTAACAAAGCGGTATTTTTCTGACAGGTTTTAACTATTTGAAAAAGTGCATTTGCCTCGCTTTGAATGTAAACTTTTTTAAAAAGATGAGCAAAAGGGATATTAGATTTCAGGGCGTTTTTACCTTCAAAAAAGATTTTCGCTTGAGCAGGGAAAATTCTCCAAAAATTTAATGGAATCTCAGGCAAAAACTCTTTCAAAGAGAAAAGGGAACTCTGATTAAAAAGATTGAAAATTGTTTTTCTGCTTTCAAATGAGAACAATCCCAAGCCTAATTTGAATTTCTCCGGGTGCATGAAAATAAAAAGGGTTGAATGAACGGAAATAAAATTAGTAACTTGTTTAAATGTTGGAAACCCATCAGCAATAAAAAGTGAATGCGGAGTTTCATCAATTTTAACAATTTCCCGTTTAAAAACAGCATTTAAATCAAATTCATTTCGAAAATTGATTCTTCCTGCAGGAACTAAAATCCGCACTTTGTCGTTAACTAATTCTCCCAAAGTTGTATAACGATTTGAATTTAACGTGATTATTTTGTGGATAAAAAAGTTTTTAAAACCGTTGCTTATCACAACTCCGGCAAGTAAATAGAAGCCCAAAAGGAGTCGAAGTTTTTTCTTTGATTGCCTTTGATCAAGCAAGGTTTTACCGAAATCGAACGATTCCTTGCTAAAACGCCCCAGAAGAATGAAAAATAAAGTGGAAACTCCCAACCATACCCAAAAATAAACTTTGTAAACGCCAAAAACCTCCGCAAAAACATTTCCTGGCTTATTCTTTACCCCACAGACGAACAACTGAAGAGCTCCAAGCTCATTTGGAATGTTCAAAGGTAAGTGCAACTGTTTACTTTGTATCTGTTCGAGTTTAACGAGAGGAGAAAAAACAAAATGATTTTCAACTTTTGCAACTTGTCCTCCTCCTTCAGAACAAAATAGCAGTTTTTTTCCATAAATGAATTCAAAATGTTGGCTTTGATTTCCCAAAACTGAACTCCAAACGTGGGAAATTATCTGCGGGTAAAGTACGTCTTCCAATACAACTCCTCTTTTAATTTTTTTGATTTGCTCCAACAATTTTAAAATCCATTTTGAAGTGAAATATTTTGTACATTGGGCTATCATATAGAAAATGTTGTATTGCGTTTGATGCAGTTCAATGTCCACGCCTGTCATCCTCGGGTGTATTCCAGATACCTGAAATTTATTAAATTTTGGTTAAAAAGTTTTAAAAAATTTGGAAATAAACTAACCTGGAGTTTTATTGATAATTTTGAAGTTGGATTCCAAAAGAGGAATTTCTTTTGTGAAAAGTTTATATCCAACCCTTTCGTCTTTACGCACTGGGGGCAATGGCCAAGCTCAACTTGGAGAATTGAAAGAACATTTTCAATTACTCCGAGAAAAAGAGCCAGATTAGTTGTTTCCCCTCGTGTTGTTGTTCCATAATTGTCGGTTTTATCTTTTAACAACCTTGCAACCCATCTTCTTATCAAACTTAATAATAATTTTTGCTTGTTTGATTTGATTTCAAAATTATCAATGTTTGACAAAATTAGAAAACAAATTTTAGGCTGCTGACTTGGAAGCAGGCCTTTCATCGCCTCTTGATCCATTCCGGGATGGTGACGGCTCCAAACACTGGTGGAATAGGATTCTCCGTGGAAATTTAAATCCCTAAGTAAGAGGTTTTTATTTTCATATCTGACTAGGTCCTGATTTTGAAAGGGTAAAACGTCTTCACTGCTTTCACCTCGGTAATAATCTGGAATGGTTGGTCGAGGTGGGAAGAGATCTACTTGTACTTCACAGTTCCAGAGTTTTGTTTTTGAAGAGAATAAGTAAAAATTAAGTAAATCGCAGGAGTCTAAAGAATTTGAATCAACTTCCGGTTCGTTTTCCTTGCATTTCAAGTAATTGTTTAGGAAAGCTTGAGGAGAATGATTTGAACTGGTTCGATGCAATTTCCAAGTATTTATGTCTTCAAAGTATTCATTGCGATTGAGTCGGCGTGCTTTCACAAGTCGGATTGGAACTTGTCTCCGAAGTAAAATGGGAGCCTTTAAGGGGATTAAGTCCACCCCTGGAAAGTTGTTAAGGGCGATGAAGCAGTGTTGAAATTGATTGAGAACCAAAGATAAGTTTAAGGGACCTCGATTTATATTTTCCCAGGGAGAAAACAAAGCCTCGTGAAATTTTCGTAGTGTTGAAGTATTTCCCGGAGTTTCAATCCTTTCTGGTGTCTGGTATTTGTAAGCGGAGTCCCCGTTTGCAGTGTGGTAGCATAGAATCAGTATAAAATTACATTTCGAAATTACATGAAATTTTATCATTTTTACGGCGGTAAAATTTTAAATTGCGAAAAATAAAAACATAACATATTGGTTGAAAGTAGTTTTGAGAGTATCGAAACGAAACTTTGAATTCATACTAGCCAAGGGAATGTCTAAAGTGTGGTTGCCTATGAAAAAAACTCAATTAGCTTATTAGGGATGCTAGAATCCGAAGCCCAAAGGTACCTCCTCGTTGTTTTTATTACAAAAGCTAGTTAAATGAAATGTAAGAGTACTTCTGGTGTAATTTAGGACAAAACAAAAACAAAATTCCATCCATTGAACAACATTTTGCAGGATATTCGTCAATTTGCAATTCCTTGATTGTTCCTTTTTCCACAAAAAATACAGCCTTTGAGTTTGATTCGCTGGAAGAAGAGAAGTTTATTTATTAAAGAAAAGGTTGCTTTTGTTTGACCAGATTGCTATCCAAAATGTGCAACAGTCCTATGAATATTTTTAATTCACGTACATCTTTTTAAATTAATAATTCCTTTAATCCCAGTTCCACCAATTGCTTTGAGTGGTATTGGAACCTTTAAGGGGATCAAGTCCACCCCGGGAAAGTTGTTGAGTGCGACAAAGCAGTGAAAGTGTTGGAATATATTGAAAATTATAGATAAGTTTAAGGGATGATTTAATATATTTTCCCAGGGGTAGAATAAGGTTTAGTGGAATTTTCGTAGTGATGGGGAATTATTTGGAGTTTCAATTCTTTCAGGAGTCTGGCATCTAGAGAAGGAGTCGCCGTTAATTGTGGGGAGAAATAGAATCAATTGGAAAATAAACTTCGAAATTTCTAAGGACTGTGTCATGTTTACTATTGCAAGGCGTTCAATTTATGCTAGTCCTCCCTGCTGAGAAGATTTAATGAATTGTTTTACGCCGAAAGTAAATTTCATACTAACCGTAGGAATGTATTATGGGGAAAAGTACCTGTGGACAAAATTCCATTAAGTTGATTAAATATGCTGGAATATATACGCTCACGTGTACGTGTGTGTGCTTTAGTTGGAAAATTTATAAATTCTCCATAAATATGAAACTTTCAAACTGTTAAGATGGTCTCTTCCGATTACATGTAATATTGATGAGTTATTGATCACTTTTAAAGAATGATTTAAAAAATTATGAAGCTTAAACATAAACAGTAAAGTAAATTTATTAAATTTTGTTGAATAATTACAGAGTTTTTAAAGTTATTAATCAGAACGGTTCCGTTTACTACCTGGAGTTAAATCCAAATCAGTATTTACCGTTGCTTTCCGCTTCCGGTTTTCTTCCACTTCCTGTTAAAGAATATGACTGTGATTACAACTGTGATTGAGTAAATTATAATTTATTTACCTGAATTAGACTTTCTGTCCTTTTAATATCCTCCAAAATTCCGTCAACAGCTGGGCAACCCTCCCCCAAAATAGTGATCATTGAATCCTTTGCGTTTTTTAGCATGTCCAATGCCTTTTGAAAGTCTCCTGACATCGACTTTGCATCCGCAAACTTTTGTTTTGTTTTTAAAAGAGGTATTTTCTTTGGCAAACCTTCCATTTTCTGGAGAATTTCTTCAAATTCAGAAACAGCTTTGTCAGATTCCTGATGTTCCCCTGGCAAGGAAAGTATTTGAGCTATAATATCCAATCTTGTTTCTAGTTCGTTTATGTTACCATTCCCAGAAAGGGCAGCAAAATCTTTCCGAACATCTTCAAGAATATCCAGTGCCTTGTTAAAATCCTTAAGTCCCGCATAAACATTGCCTATTTCTTTATAAACCTGTAATGTCCTCAAATGTTTTCTTCCAAGTCTCTTTTCTATATTTCCAATGTGTCCCTCTAGCAACTGAAGAGCTTCATTGTGTCGTCCAATGTTACAATAACTATTTCCCAAGTATGAACAAATCAATGCGAAAAAGTCCACATCCTTATCCCACGTTTGTCTGAGATCTTCATAAATCTCTTTGAAAGCTTTAGAGGCCTCTGTAAACTCCCCCTTGTGGGAGTGAATCACAGCCAGATTGCAACGTAGCAGTAGCACCCTTCTGTGGTGTTCTTTTTTGTCAGAATAATATCTGGCCAATTTCTCAAATATTTCTGCTGCCTTTGCCAACCGAGAGCTTTCAAGAAGTACAAATCCAATATTATTCTCAGTTTTTAAAACATCCGGGTGATCTTCTTCCAAACGAGCTTTCCTTAACTCAAGCACCTGTTCAAACATCTCCAAGGCCTCATCGTATTCTCCACTTTTACGTAAAGAGTTCCCTAAGTTTTCCTTTATTTTAAGCGACAGATAACACCCCTTTCCATGTGTGAATTCCACCTTATATAGAATAGTTTTAAAATGCTTGATGGCTTCATCAACACGACCTTGTTGATGTAAAACAAGCGCAATGCGACGTTGAATATCAAAATAATGTAGGTGATATTCACCAAACACTTTATTTAACCTTTTTGCAGCCTCCTCGCCAAACCGATCCCCTTCATCGTGATATCCTGCTCTGCTGAGGAGCTTCATAATTTGTTGAATCTGTTTTGCATTTCTTTTTACTAAGGGCTCGTACTTCCATCCGTGTTTCCAAAGGGTCAAAGCATGAGCAACGTTTTCCAAAGGAATCCGCTTTTGTCCGGGATTCAGAAGGTTGAGGGCTGCAGCTAAAATTTGTTCTTCTTTGTTATCAAGCTGTAGTTGAATTCTCGTAACTGTCTGGACAAGTCGATGAACACTCAAAACGCTTTGATTTTCTTGACCGTTTAGTAAAGAATACTTTACAAGGAGACTCACGGCCGAGTCTACCTGTTTATCGTTTGGATGTACTATTTCTTCTGCACGACCAATCTTATTTTGAGGAGAGATTGAACGAAGCTGATAAAAAAGATCTCTACGAATCTTATCTGGATCAAGGTAAGCGATAATATTTAAAATAAAAATAGCAATCTTTCCGCAAGTCTCTGATTTAATTTTATCAAAGGTGATGTTCCAAGTTGTTGCTGTCGTTGTAGAAAAAAGTTCATCCCCGATTGTGTACTTTTTATAGAAATCAAGCAGTTGAGCCTGTTTGTTTTTAAACTCAATTATATAGTTTTGAATACCGTACTTTTTAGTTTTTTGCTGCTCGTTGATGTACGCTATGGCTTGTTGAAGGGCCAAAGGAAAACATTGCAGGGTCGTAGCTAATTCTTTAAGCTGTTCTTCATTTTCATCAATTTTTAAATAGTTTTTTAATAAAGACATTGCATCATTTTCTGAAAGCTCCTCTAGAGGCAATATTTCAATCCCATCGTCCCATTCTTTGTTCCTGGATGTGATTACAATAAAAATATTGTTGCATTTATCAACCTTGGGCACATACCCCTTAAGCCAGTCCTCGTTGTCAGCGTTGTCAAATATAAGCAAGACATCTTTTCCTTCAAAATATGCGTAGACAGCTTCAGAAGCAATCTTTCCATTGTCAAAGGGAAGTTTTAGTTTTTCCTCAGCCAATCTGCAAAATGACCTTGATAGACTATCTTCAGTCTCTGCAGTCATCCACAACACGTTTCCGTTAAACTCGTTCTGGTACAATATGGCCCTGGCGTACTCCCTTGCCAGCTGGGTCTTCCCGATCCCTCCAAGGCCACTGATCACAGTCACCTGGTTAACCACTGCAACCCTCTCCTTTTTTGTGCCTCTAAGTACCAAGTTGGAAAGTCTCTTTAGCTCGGTGTTCCTTCCAGTGAAGTTTGAAACAGGTGGAATCAAGTCAAATGTAATTCCTTCGTTTAAACTTACTCCATTTTCTTTCAAAATGTCTAAAGCTCCTGTTTGATCACAATTTTCTCGCTTACTTTCTTCCATTTTAGCTCTATATGTAGCTAAAACAACAATAAATATTTAATATTTTAAAATATATTTTTTAAAAACTAAAACGTTAATTTTAATTAAAAGGAGATGAAAATTACTTTTAAAAATTGCCCGTTTAATGAGTAATGACGATATGTAAAAATTGTTTGCTACAGAATGGAGAGAAAATATGCGACAAGCAGCTTATCGCATATGTTCTCTTCATGAGCTTATCATAAGCTCAACCTCCACGTAACAGAAAAAAAGGCTTATCATTGATTTATCATCATCATTTGTAATTTGTTTTATGACTCATTAACTATCAATGTTTCATCATTCCACTGTGTTGCATCATATAGTTTTACACAAACATTTTTTGATATTACGTCAGTGGCAATGAACGTTTTTGATCAGTTCTTATCGTAAAAACTCATCTGCTCACGCCAGTAGTGACGTTGATGGTTATCAATGAGCAGGCAATTTTGCTATCTTAATTGGCATTTACTTGAACAAATTATACGTTTGGATCGAAAAAGTTTTAACACTTTTAATCAATAAAAAACAGATTTATTTAATTTTTATTCAATTACGTAATGGGATTAAGCAATGCAAAAATGTTGACCACGGTTGGGTGAAACGAGTAGGGAAGTTATCCGAACCGCCGGCCTTAGTTGTCAGTAAAATGGATCGCCTCGGAGAATTAAGAATAAAAATCTTGCAATATTGGCATTGTTGTTTTAATTGACATTCCCAACTACAAAACGATAAAACAAGGTATAAATGAAACAAACCCTTCAGGGGAATAAAATAATTGCTCTGATTTTACCGTTTTAACTGCAACTTCCGTTTCAATCCTGTTGCTGCACAGTTTAATTCATTGCTTCCCTAAGACTAAGTCCTACAAAAGTCCTGAAGGGGTTTGCAGTCAGAAGAGTCTTTCTTTGGAGGCTGTTTGAGCATATCGAATTTATTACAAAATAATCATTCATTGAGAAAGATTTATTAGCAATAAGAAAACTTCATTATATTCAAGAGGAGTGAAAAGAAGGCGGTTGCGGCTTCGTCCTGTCACAAAGGAAAGGGATGTAAACTAATCATGTTCCTCAGTCTTCAGAGCCATTGCAAGTCTAGAGTAATAAAAAATATTAATGCTCATTTATGCAGTTTTTAAGGAAAAAGAGTTGATAAAAGTTTTCAAAGAGTTGCAAAATCTATTGGCAGATGTTTGGCAAACACTTACAAATTACAAACAAATCATCACGCTCATTATGCAAACTGGCGGCTCCGAAACGGAACTGTCCCCCGCAACAGAGGCTTTTTGGAAGACAAACATTGTCATTGAAATATTTTAAGTAACAAAAATTTTCTTAAATATGCAATAGATTACCTTTTCCAGTCCATAAAAACGGTTTTTAACATTTTCTTTGGAATATGTGAACTCCTTTCCGTGTAAAAGATGACCTTGTATATTTTAGTGCTGCAGAATATCACTAGATTTCTTTTAGTTCAATTAAAATACTTCAAACATTATTCCATTATTCAAATAGATACAAAATACTGGGTGATCAAAACTGCATAACATATGTTTTCTGTGATTTCATTTCATCCTACAATAAACAACAGCTGTTGTCATTCAACTTTATCTCTTCAACGTTGCATTGATATTGTTGTAAAAAACTCTGAATATTGTACAACGTTCTAAAGAGAATGCTGATGATGCCTAACCTATTTAGTTAGCATCTAGCAAGAGACAAAGCAGGTTAGAATGCTCTTCTTCCACTCTGCAATAATTTTTTATCACCGCATTGTTTTCTATATTTCTTCGTTTTTAGCATTGCATGAAAAGTTAGGTTTCAACTCCAGTAAAAATAAAAACCAGATTTCAAACTAACAAATGGAAAACATCAACTGAAAAAAAATGAAGCTTTTTTATTGAAACCGTTATGAATAAGTATTTTTTGTATTTTTTGTAGAATCCCTGCTGATATTTGGACCAGACTCAACTAATTTCCCCTTCATTCCACTATACTTTTGTGCCATTTTTCCTTGTATAAAATTCCCAATTCCTTAGTTTGTAAATAGTATCCTTTGTTGGATAATTTTATGCACAAATTTTGCATATTAAATGTCAAGAGCATTCCTACTCTACCAAAAATCACAATAAATTTATTTGAACAATGCAACTTCCAAATTTCTTGCATGTCTAATGAAATGATATTTAATATTTTACCATATTTTATGGACATGTTGGAATAGTCTCTTCTGTCCTTGCAAAAAAGGCCGTCTGTAGCAAAACTTGTAGCCCTTTATGCATTTTTCATAAGCTCACAAATTTAATGCTGTTGAATGTCAAGAATTTAATTGCATTTCTTGCTGTGCGCCTGTACCTCATTTTGCAATTGTTATATTGCAAAGGTTTAATGCAAGATCAATATCATCGTTGAAGTTAAGCAGTAATCAAAAAGGAGAAGATGCCTAAGCAGGACAATAAAAAAGGAAATCATGCGTGGATCAAGTGATGCTGCAGATATTTTTCAATGTCATCCCTTCGCTTCGTTATTATCCAATAAAAACTT
>JAANSO010002390.1:0-13619 GCA_036507315.1 Lepidocyrtus fimetarius
AGCTATCAACCAAGTACATGTCAAAATACAATAAAGAATTCAGGCCGGAAACTTATGGATTCAAGACGGCAAATGATCTGCTGAAAACTATTAAACAGGTGGATTTGCATCATGATGAGATCTTGGCGTTGTGGTTTCTCACTTTCAATCCTAATGCTGTTGATGATGATACTACGGATGAAATGGAGGTTGAGCCTGAACCTGCTCCAGCTAACAATGGGAATAGTCATGCAAATGTAAGGATAAGTCTAATTGTGATGGTGTAGTTGAATGTTACATTCTGAATTTACTAATCTGTTTGTTTTGTGTTACTTTAGAATGATGGTAACCACGCGGAAACATCACAGCCAAGCGCCAGTGAGTTTGCTGTGTTGGAAGAAATAGAAGATGTAGATATGAAAGCCCCTGATGTTCCTGTCACTAAGGATATTCCAAAAGTTCCTAAAATCCCACCGGCATCTCCAAGTGTTTCTAGTGTGGCTTCTAGCAATGCTTCTGGGACACGATCTAGGCGGCTTCCACCTCCTCCGCCTTCAATGGATTGGTCGTATGGTTCCAAAAGTATTTTAGGGAAACGGCAAGGAAGCGTTTTGGGGGGCGATGCTAAGCGGCTGGCTATGGAGGAAGACTTGGACTCGGTGTGCTCCGTTGACGAATCTGTGCCTCAACAGGATAGAGTAAGTGATTCAATAAATATTTTTAAAAAATAAGCTAGCCAACCAAAATGTAAAAAATAATGTTTTAATTGACTTGTTTTGGTTCATTAGCGAAAATTGGAACAAGACAAGCGCAATATAAGGTACATTCCTCCAGGTCGAGAACACGAACCAATCACATTTGACTCGTTGGTACTTGGTAAAAAACTTGGTGTTGTTGAGCCTGCCACTTATGTCGATACTACTTTCTGTACACGAGATGTCTTGGAGCGACTTATGGAAGTCAAGGTATACTCCTGTTNTTCCTCCAGGTCGAGAACACGAACCAATCACATTTGACTCGTTAGTTCTTGGTAAAAAACTTGGTGTTGTTGAGCCTGCCACTTATGTCGATACTACTTTCTGTACACGAGATGTCTTGGAGCGACTTATGGAGGTCAAGGTATTCTCCTGTTGTTATAATTTATTAATTTTAAATTTAAAGTCGACATTTCATAAAATTAAAGGTTGATTTTTATTGTTTCTGCTAAAGTACGAAATACGAAAAGTTGGAGCTCAACAGTATCAAGATTTGCAGAAGAAATTGAATGATTTTGCAAATCCAGCCACGGTCTTCACATTCAACAATGCTTATTTGTATGCAAATATTGACGCTCTTACTGGTTTTGCATTGACGGAACCAGCTCTTCGAAATGGTCAAAGCATCGTGATGGACAATGAGCTGTTATTTGCGGTTGATATTCATGGAGGTCCGGGAGGATTCGTTGAGTAAGTTTGATCAGAATTACAAAGTAGCTATTGAATAAAAATCTGTGCAAGAGAAAATCCAGGTGGGTTATGGATTATTTATAAATATTTTCAAACTAGGTATATGTTGACGAAGAAGCAATGGGAAGCAAAGGTCTATGGATTTACCTACCGTGAGGATGCTTATAATTACAAGTTGAATTCAACTGGGCATTACCCAAAGGAAGCTTTTGAGCAATGGCTAGGTATTAATTCAATTTTAATTATAGAGAAGTAATTTCCACTAAAAAAGTAGTTAACATGCATTATTTATGAAAGCAATATTTGATTTTTTTAAGGTTTGGATGGCAAACGAGGTGACGGAAGTATTTATCGTCCAGAGTATGTTCAAGCTTTCCACAGGTTTGTAAGTCGGAATACAGAACGGCAAGGAGTTCATGTCGTGGTAGCCGATGGAAGTGAAATGACTCCAGGATTAGACGAAGACAGGAAGGAACTGCGGTGTAAACCGATGATCTTAGCAGAAGCATACATTGCTTTAAAAGTATTACGTGAAGGTACGAATCTTCAGTAAACAAATGACAACTAATTTTCTTAATTTTAAAATAAAAAGCTATTGCTTTATGTGTGTATAAATGTACACGGATAAGATATTAATAAGGAAGTTCCTCAATTTTATAGGAGGTACGTTCGTGCTTCGTCTATATGACATCTTTACCCCATACACTGCTGGACTTATTTACTTGATGTATCGTGCATTTGAAAGCATTGCAATTATCCGTCCGGAGAGTTGTCATCAAGGAAGTGCGGAACGTTTCCTTGTATGTAAGCACTTCAAAGGTGGAAAACTTTGTAATGAAATTACCAACTACTTGGCACATTTGCATGGAATGGATCACGGGTGTCACGTGACTCATAAATTTCCAACTGATCAACAAGCTGAAATTGTCGAACTTGTTCCAGTTGATGTAATTAGGAACGCCGAAAGATTTTATGACTACGTTTATGAGTCCAATGCACAGTAAGTTGAATTTTAATTACACAGCGTAAGATGTTTATGACACCTATTTATATTTCTGATTCTCATTCTGTTTCTTTTATTTTTAGGATTGGGAGAACCCAGCTGGAAGAAACCCACAACCTCTGTCGCGCATTGCAATTCAAGCATGATGGTAGAATTGTTGCAACACGTAAGGCGTACATCAGGAATAAATGTGCTGACACTTGGAATTGCCCACGACGTCTTCGACAGGAACCACGGTATGCAAGTCTGCCTCCAGAAATCTTCCTGACAAAGCTACTTCGCCCATACCCTGAAAGTAAGTTTAACCTTAAATAATGACGTTAGTTGAATGGATGTGCTGTTCTTAAACATTCGTCAACAATTTATTTAGACGTTCTCAATCGCACTGAGCGAGAAGGTGAGGTCTTACTGACGTACTCAGTAATGGAAAAGGATTTCATGAGCCCACATGAATGGCACTTTGTTTCTGTTGGTCGTGATCGAGGATTTTATATGAGTAAGTTTTCAACAGTATCATTACATTTTTTGATTTTGTTATTGCTTCATTTCCACTAGTTCCACCGCTTTAACAATATGGCTTGATGTAGGTCGTGGAGGTGACAAAGTCTACAGATTCACTGGAGGCAAATGGAAGTTGGTTACCGACGAAATGGATATCGCTGATCAAACTTTGGTGTATGGTGACATTGTGGATGAGATAACACAATACGAAGGAAAACAAATCACTCAGACAGCATTCCATATAATTGATGGCATGGTATTGGGAGGAAAGGACATTCGAAATCTCGCATACAGGGACAGGATGGATATGTGCGCAAAGTTTGCAAAGTCAATGTGCAAGTACAGTCTGACCAATCTCATTTTGGTTCGCGCTAAGAAGCCGCAAGAAGCTACCAGACTGGAGCCATCTCTAGTTGCGTAAGTATAAATATGATGACTCGTATCTTTTGATGATCAACCATTGAGTTTTTGATGGCATAGCATAGGTATCTCTACTAATTTTGGTGTTAATTTAGTGTCCACAAGGAACAAGTGAAAGGAAGGGGCGACAGAAAGAAGCGCCCGTTGGCTCCTGTTGACATCGCTGATTCCAAATCACCTGCGTATGCTCATACTGGATACTTGTTCATGCGCACTACGAAAGCTGGAGATCTCCCATCCGATTTCATGTAAGAGTTTGGTTTTATATTGCTGTTCATTGTTCCGTTGGGTATGTGGAAGTTAAAATATCATGCTAATCTGCGTTACAGAACTACCATGCAAAACCGTTTGTATTGGAAATTGGATGAAAACATGGATAGAAATCCGAATTCTACAAAGACAAACAGGCCTTCTGATCCAAAACTTCTCAATGCAGTTGTTGTGGACGCTCCTGCTTTATCTAATCACATCAAACAGTACGCTCCACCTCCAAATGCAGCCAAGTGATTAAGTTATTTTCTCTTAATCAATCAAAGCAATAGTTTAAGAAAATTAAAATTATTAATTAGTTCAATTCAATTTACGAAGTTTCTTGTACTTATATTATATTATAAGCTATATGCTGATTGTTAAGTTTATGTCTATTGTTTTTGTTGAAGAGAACCTCAATGTGGTAGTGATTTGATTTTCTAGTTCCACTCCGCAAAGGTACTAACGAATATTATACTACTGCAATTGTATTAGATTAGATAAAACTTTGATTATATCAATTGGATTTTGAGTTTATCATTGTTGTGTGTTACATGCTAATGTGAAGTTGAAATATATATTATTCGGTAATGAATTAATGAATACATTGTCATTTTGAATACTTCTTCCGACTATTTAAGATGTAGACTTTGAATTAATATACATTTCTTGAATCATTTATCAACTTTTTAATTTGAGTGTCCGTAACTATTGTTCTCCTAAAATATTTTTATACTTCATTATAATGCAGTGTGCCATGCATATATACAGTAATTGTATTAGATTAGATAAAACTTTGATTATATCAATTGGATTTTGAGTTTATCATTGTTGTGTGTTACATGCTAATGTGAAGTTGAAATATATATATTATTCGGTAATGAATACATTGTCATTTTGAATACTTCTTCCGACTGTTTAAGATGTAGACTTTAATATATACATTTCTTGAATCATGTATCAACTTTTTAATTTGAATGTCCGTAACTATTGTTCTCCTAAAATATTTTTATACTTCATTATAATGCAGTGTGCCATGCATACATATTGTTCTTGAACCTGCTGACTTTATCGACTACAAGAGCCATTCGATGTTCCAGTGGAAAATGATTCTTAATATACACGTACATTGTTAAATAGATGACTTTTATGAAAGGTGATGTTGAGAGCAATTGTTTCTACTAGCTATTACATATTATAAGTATTTATATTTTAGCAGCTGTATTGTTGAAAACTTAAGTGAGAGGGATTTTTAGCCTCTGGGTTAACTTTGTTGATGTCAAGAACTACGGTCTACGATCAATTATTGCTAACCATATACAAATAGTATGTTTTTGCTTTGTTTACATTACTGTGAGCTACCTCATCGGTAAATTTCCGATTTTCTTCAAATTTCCTGAGTTTATTAGCCTTAATATGAGCAGTCAACACACCAATTTTTAGGCTCTACCTGGGTAACGTTTCAGAGATATTAAGGCTTGAAGTTTTATACTGTATGCTACAATGCATTGGAAGTCTATCTGTTTTCGTTTCTTATACGCGTTCCTTTACTTAAATAATGTATTTTGAGAACCAAAAAGGGTACTCAACACAATTTGGCCACGCTGAATATATTGGAGGATTTCACTTTTTGTCTAACTCAACTATTATGTAATAATTTGCATAATACTCAACAAGCTATATTTTTCTTAATAGGGAAAAATGCATTGATATTTTTTATTTATAAAATCGATAGAATTTTTCAAAAGACAGACATTTCCTATTTTGAATACTTCAAAATTGCCAAAAATATACATTTTATAATTGTTTTAATATTCGGAAATGATAACTTTGGGTTATCTGGACTGCATTGTTTGCCTATTAAAATCCATTGCTCAAAAAAGACATAAAGGGAAAGCCGGGAGCTTTCCAATGCTATATATAGTGTAAAACTTCAAACCTAAATATCTCAAAAACGTTACCCATGTAGAGTCTAAAAATTGGTGTGTTAACTACTCATATTAATGCTAATAAACCCTGCAAGTTTGAAGGAAATCGGAAATTTACCGATGAGGTAGCTTGCAGTTAGTATTTCAAGAGTGCTAATGTTGATTGAATTTAAAAACATAATTGCCTTCATGAACGTCAAGTTATATTTAAGAATGTTTTGTTCAGCTCAGCATCTATAAGCTAAACTGTTATGGCCAAGTCACAAACTGGCGATCTGATTTAAAAACAATTAAGATGTAAATAGTACCATTAAATTAGTTGTTTTCCTTCATTACAAAGAGTAGTTTTAGTTATATGTGACCCTCATACTATTATGGTTGATGGATTAATAATTATATAATGACTCTTGAATGTTATAACTCTACGTACGAATAGTTTATAATGATCTATGTGTGTGCAAAGGTAACTTTATGCCACATATCATTGATTTTTGATATGTTTGCAATGAACTGAATCATTTATGAATCTGTACAGTGATTTATATTGACGTTATTATTATTATATTTATGAAAAACCAAAAGTTAACTCTAAAGCGTGTTGAATCTTATTTTATTTATTAGCGTTAAACCTTGCGACAAGATGCACTGAAAATATTTAATATAAATTATTATCATATTATGCATAATGACATGGACTCACTATTCATTCTACCATCATCATTTCTTAATACATGCATGTTTAAAATGTAAAATAGAAACTAATCTAAACATTTTATAATTATTTAGCACATTAGGGAATAAAAATAACTGAATTGAATCTAACTTAACGATACACCCCCACCATAAAACTCCATTCTTTCCTGAGGCTCGGCAAAAGCTAACCAATCCGAAGCGTGAGTCGGCAATAAACCCATTGACTGACATTTATACAGGGCTAACGCTAAATTAACAAGATTTCCCAAAACGAAGACCAGTTTCTGAACAATGTGATGGCTCCCCTCAATCATTTTAAATGCAGATGTAAGGCTCAGCAAAGTTTTCACCGGACGGGAAAAGAGCATGCCAACCATCATAATTGGAAAAATAGAAATAGAGTTCCCAGCCATGTACATTAGGAAAAGATTCATCGGTACCTGCGCAAACAAAAACCCAGAAGATTAATAGATTTGAAATTAGTATCTTTCAGTGTTATTATTTCGTTTTTTACCTGTTTAATAGGACCAAGAGCGAAATCCCAGGATCTTTTCACAATTAGATTTGGATCAACATCTCGGGTTGTCCCTTGGTCTCGCTGGGTCACGTTGGAGCTGTACCCTGGCGGATTCGCTATATCATTGGAGGAGCGCTGCCTGTGTAATTAAAAAACAAATCGTTTTTTAAAACATATTCCAAGGTCATATTTTGCACACTATTTACAAGTAGGTAATAATTACCCACCGACATTTTGTTATTTTTTATTCAATTACCTTAACGAGTAATCCAGGGACCACTTAAACCTCTTTGCCAAAACTTTGGAACCTCCTGTTGAACCAGTCATTTTTAATCTTGTTCTAAATCTCCTAATTAAGTAATTAATTAACTTTTTAACTGATCAGCTGATGTGAGAGTATATTTGCTAACACCTGTTTCTTTCTTCAGCCCTTCCCTTTTTTAAATAAATATATTTCAAACACTAATACTTTAGAATTTAATATGAATTTTGAACTTTCACTGTTCCAATTTGAAGCTTTAATTAGCAAAATGACCAATTATTAATTAACAATTTAATTAAATCTGTGATTAGTTGACAGTATGTTGATCAATAAACACAGGAAATGAATTTTTGCTTACTAAACATTGAAATGTTTTAAGCAATCAATTCAAAGATTTCTTAGCGCTATGTACACTTCCACTGAATGGGGCATGTTGAGAGAAATAACGTGAATGCTTTGGGTGCAAAAATGTTTTTGCTGTCATACCTTCTTTCTTCAAGTTTGTGTTTTGAATCCACGTGCTTTTACCATTTTCAAGTCATTTTGCCTCTTTAAAAGATAATTTAGATAATGCTAGTGGTAAAATGTCACTTTAATTAATATTTAAAGTTAACTGCACATAATTTTAAAATTAGAGTTGATGTTCTTCAGTGTTTTTAGAAAAATTGGTTCCCTCCAAAAAATGAAAGCGTTTACCGTTGAAAAGGCTCTAACGCCAACTTCCGCCGGAGGAAGTGTGGGTCGGTTAGGATCACTTCAGTTGACAGTAACGGGAAAAAACGGAGGGGTGGAGGGGAAGAAGAACGCCCTCGAAGATAAAAGAACATACCAAAGTCCAATGTATCTAATTCATACCCAGGTCATGATTTTAAAAATTAAAACATTTTAAAGATCAAAGTGAAAAGCAAACTCTAAATTATTTTGTAAATGATTTTCTTTTGTAGACCGGAAGTATTCCGCATATTACACCAGAAGTTTTTAAAATGATTTACCCAACCTCGTTTTCAACAAATTCCTGTACTTCACCCCCTCTGCAAATATCAGTTGATGGAACCTTCAGGTTTGCTGAATCTTTGGAAAAGTTTAACGAGGGGATAGGAAAATTTGTTGGATTCCCTGATTATCCTACATTCCTTACAGTTCATGATCCTTTGCAAGCTTTAAGAGCCGGACATAATGACAAGTTTGGAATTGCTTTGTGGTCAAGGCATGGCAGAGCGGGACTAACGCCTGAACGGTTTTCGGATATGTTATCAACCTCGTACAAATCCGAACTTTCTCAAATTATTAGTGATTATGATGTGAAACCGGAAAAGGACGGGATGAAACGGTTGAAAAAGTCGTTATCTCGTGCAGAGGAATATACTTCTATGGCTTTGACTAAGCAGTGTCAGAAAAGAACCGGACTGTTTGTTACAATTGAGTCAAAATGGTTTAGTATGGATGAAGAACTGTCTAAGAAAACTGTTCAAAGTTTGTTAGAATCCCAACAGGAAATTGAAGGAGTTGTAATAGCTGGAATATATGAGCGCTACGGAAAAATTGGAATAGAAAAAGCTCAGCCTACAAAAAATAAAGCCAGCGTTCATTTGAAGGATTCAGAAAAACTACCCATTTGTGAGAAAGTTGACTTAGATGTTGTTGAAAAGATAGGAAGACTACTTCCAAGTAATCTTCCTAGGTATACTCCAGGCCCATTCACATTGGAACAGATCGTAACCTTGGTGGAAAGGGGAGTGGACTTATTTGATAGTTCTATGGCGTCAAGAATGGCTGATTATGGAAAAGCTTTCTTGCTGGATGAAGTAGAACATTCCTTACATCTTCTTTCTTCATCAATTACCAGCTTTGCAAACTTCACTAAATGAATCTCTACCTGATAGACAAGATTCGAGTTTGGAACGTGGTACGACTAACGGAGTTAGTATACCGGAAAGCCCGGTTATTTCATTGAGAAATAAGCGGTGGGTATTTAGTTATTTTTAGTGTTTGTACTTTTTATATAGTTCACAGTTGGTTCATTTTAAATCATTTTAATCTTACTTATTTACTTATTTTATTCAGTTATTTTGATGATTTTGGCCCACTTTCAAAAACCTGTACTTGCTATACATGCCGAAAACATACAAGGTCATATATTCACCATTTGTATGCAACTGACGAATTATTGGGACCAGTTTTAATACAAATGTAAGTTTAAATAAGCTTGATTTTCTCAACGTTTCATCAATCCTGAATTTAATGTTTTCTCGTTTTGTAGCCATAATTTAACATCATTGGATCGGTTCTTCGATGTAGTTCGAGGCATCATAGCAGATTGTGATAAATCTGAAGAACTTCATAAAAGATTAGAATTACTTAAGAAATGTGTTACAGTAGAAAGCAATTCAACAGATTCAGAAACTTCAATTGAGGAATGTGAAGACGAGACAAAAGAGAGTCATATAGGGATACAAACGTTTACCAATGTCATTTAGAATCCGATTTAATATTCAGTATTTTATGATTCTGAAAAAGTAACCGCGAAATTACTAGCTATTTAATAAAAGTGATGTTACGATGTTTAATAACAGGTTTTTAAAATAAGATTCAAGATGCAACATGGTTTAATTATTTGTTGTTGTATTATTTTATTTATTCAGTACAAGATTAAATGACGTTGGTTTTATTTGGTTACCTTTGACCTTTAATATTTTAAAATTACGTTTTTTCGGTATATAAAATAAAATGGTGTTCTATTTAGTTGTTCAGGTTCTAGGGAAAGGATGTAATTTAGTTAGAGCAGTAATAAATAAACCAAAAGAAACCTTTATCCTTCACTTAAATAATTTACTAAAATGATTGATGAGCATTTTAAACACAACAACAGTTTAAACAAAATGAGTTTAAGACTACAATTTTTCAAAATAAAGATGCTACGCTTTCCTAAAAATACCTAGGTATAGTTAATAATAATATTGTTATGTATCTTATTTTTCATTTAAGTGTATCTGGTGTATGGGAGTTGGAACTTTTAGAGATTCGTGATTTATAAAGTTTTTTGTTTAAATTATTAAACATGAAACATTCCCAATGAAGAGGTATTCTAAAATAATCAGTCAGCCTTAAAACCACCATGCACTAATATTTTACTATTGCACTACTAAAATTGCTGTTCTAAAAAGCTGACAGCAAGTACAAATGCTTTTATCTGGACCTTTCAGAACTTGAATTGCAATTGTTCACAGGCAAAGATTTTATCCCCGGTTCCTAATATTGTAAATACCATAACTAAATTAGGAGAAAGTAGCGGCAGCGGTTAATCTTCTTAAGGAGTGGTTTTTATATAATCATACAATGGGCAAGTGAAAGCCAAGAAAATTGATAATAGTTGAAATCTCACTGTGATGCTTGCTTTCACTCACTCCCAACCAACCCTGTTGATAACTTTCTATTCTGTTCACACACACATTAAGACCAAACATTTCTATTGGCATATTTTAACTCTAAGGGATGATTGGGAATACTTAAATGATTTAAAATACGCAGTCCATTTTGTTTTAAGCTTTAAATAGTAACTTCACAATTTTCGTGTTCTTCAAAATATATCTATTCTGGTATTTTCATGTTTCTTAACTTTCGGACTAGCTCTGTTTCTTTAAGATAACCTAAAATACCTCTTGTGTTCATAGGTTCAGTATGTCCTGAATAGTCTATTAATTCACCGTCGACAGTAGTCATTTTCCCACCTAGAGCATCTAGGATAGCATTGCCTGCACACAAATCCCACTTTTTGATTGCAGTAACATGAACATAAACATCCGCTTTCCCTTTACACACTTCTAAAACTTTGTAGCCTGCCCCTGCAGCTTCCAGCAGTTCAGGTACGTTGAGAGGTCCAAGGACCTCGGCAGTCTTGGTTTTCACATCGCCTTTGTGAGACCTTGACACGACGATACGTAACGGTGATGAATCAGACTTTCCAGTAATGTCACTAGCTGGCTTTAGATTTGGCGAGTGACCATGATTCACAACCGCCCAGTAGGTTTCTTGTTGAAATGGTCGATGAACAACCCCAATTATGGGTTTCCCTTTAAAGGCGATTCCAACCATTGTGGTAACAAAGTCCAAAAGATTTTCCGTATACTCCTTCGTAGCATCCAGTGGGTCTAAAATGACAACAATGTTGGATATCAAAGGGAATTCCATCCTTTTAAAAAGATAACCCTTTTCTATTCAGCTTGTGTTTTACCTATCCAAACAGTGACATCGTCTGCATTAACAAGCTCATCCGTCCCCATGTACTCATCCACTTCTGAATTCTTTGTTGTAGCTAGTTGCACATCGCCAATCTCAGTGTTTGGGTCATGCTCCTCAGATATCACTTTCACCAGTGGAAAAGTTTTCCTTAAACTATAAAACATTTCACGATGAGATCTGAAGTCACCGGCGGTGGCGCTATCCTTTACACCTTCCTTTGTCTTTCCTAAAAAACCAGATATTATGTCAATAACTTGATTAAATAAGGTTGTTCAATAAAAATCAACATTATGTGATAAGTGCAGAGAAAGGTACCTTTCACTGTTTCATCTAAATTTGCAGACGACTTCCGCACTTTCACAACCTGTAACCCTCCCCGTATTGACGCATCTATAGCAGCACTTACTAATTCTCTTAAACTAACTTTATCGGAGGGGGATGCTTGTCCTCCAGCTGCCGAGGAGACTGAAGCTGAAAGACCTACGGAGTGGTCACTTCCATTGCTATTACTACTCCCTCCATAAGCGTAAAATATTATGAGAAACCCCACGGCTGCTATGAATAGCAAGCCAAACTTATTTACACGAACAGTACCGCCTAGGTTCATGATGATCTCTGGATTAAAGTTTTATTTAAAATTTACTACATTTAAGGTGAAAGCTGTGCACACAATTCAAACACTTTTCAGTCCTTTCTCTTGCTTACACGTAGCCCTTCTCCCATACAACATCACATGCAGATTGACAGGTTGATATTCCCCTGATTTTATATTATTAGAGAGGAAATATATTTTAATCTCATTTTGACTATCATTACGCTAAGCTTAGCGAGAGCGCAACATTGAAAATAATCATTTAAGCCTTTTGTGTTAGTGAATAGACTATTGTAAAATTCTGTAAATCATACAATAGCAACAGATTTGTCAGTCGATTTTTTTCTCAACACTCAGCAGGAGACAGATTTGCTTTCAAAATATACGGTAAAAATTGTAAACACAAAGGTTGGTTTACGTAAGACTTCTATGCTAGGAGGAATCATACGCATTTCATATCACCTTTCTCTTGTAAGATTCCCTCTTTCATCATGTAAAACTTGTAAAAGTATGATAATACGAGAAGGAAAGTCATTGGAATAGTAGTAGCCAGCCAGCAAAATCATACGATATGAGAGAATGAGGAAAGCAATCTGCTCTTCTAACACCTTAATGCCGAATTTCAGTTGCAGTTATTCAAGCTTCGCAAACATGGAAAGCAAACAAATTATAAAGTGACTTAATTTATGAAATATGCTTGTTGAGTACATAAGTTAAAATTGATTTATTAACATTATTGTGTAAAATAATTTGGTCAGTCTGTGCTCAAAGTTGTTCAATTGAATCAATTGCATTTAAAATGATTTCCAGGATTACTTTAAAATGGACTTTAGTAAGGACTGTTAAAGGGAAATCAAAGGGCAAACGACAGGGGCAACATGAGACTTTGTCTTTATTGGAAACAAACAAAGATTATCAACGCAATTTTTTAGATTCCGTAATGGAAAAAGAATGAAAAGGGACGTTTCTGGTTGTCAGAAATGGATTAATACCCAAAAAAGGGTTATTATCTTGTATGAATTCTATAAGCTCCGGTTTTAGAAAATGCTGTTGACTATAGGCACAGCATGCAAAATAAAATCTTATAAAGGAACTTGCTTGGAGCTGCTTGTGAGGTGTGATGCAATTGAATCCTTCATCCTTTAGTTTTTATGCAATGCTCTTCCAGTCAGAGATAGTCAAGATGACGCCAGATAAATAATCGCTTTATGAATATGCAAAATAAGAAGATTACGTCAGGCATACATAAGTTACGCATAAAAATTGAAGTTACCTTTACCCACTTCTTTTGTCATCGTATAGTAATTAAGAATAATTAAAATGCGTCTTTTTATTCTTATGAGCGGATGAGCATGAGCAGTTCCTTTCTCATCATCATCCTCATAGACCGTGGGTTAGCTAAACACTTAAGAATGAAAACAACATTCGGATGCAATAAGAATGGAATATTATGGAATGCTCATTATTTTTACATTTAGAGTTTTCACACATGAAAAAATTGCTTCCAGCTATGCGATGCAATACAAAGGAAATTGGAAACCTCAAAATCCTCAATGGAATATAATTTCATGTAAAAATTTCATTTCAACCACATGTCCATAGTAATCTCGCAAACATAATCATGTATTTTTTCCATTCCTATGTTCTACCTACTTATAACAAAAACTTCTCTATAATTAAAAAGCAAAGGAAAAGGATATCCCATAATCTATTCATATCCCATTCCACTCGTAATGATGCCAATTCATATAGCATATTACTATTGCCTTTGCCCCTCTCTGTTCTAATGTA
>JAANSO010002391.1:0-13616 GCA_036507315.1 Lepidocyrtus fimetarius
AGATAAAATGATGAGGATGATGATGAAATTTTGGATTATCAAAAAGAAAATTTGTTCGTTAAAGGATAATTCTGTAATCATGCATGCATCACAGCATAACAACACATGAGAATGGATTTATGATGTGGATTGTAAAATACAAGACTTATGTGATTGAAAAGGAGGTTTTTTCATCATCCCATCATGATTCATTTGGATATATAAGGAAGGACTATATAAAAGAAGGATTTAAAACTTTTTGGTGAATTTCTAAAAAGGATTATTGCAAGCACGCCTTCCCATTTTCATTTCATTACGAACCAAGCCAAATCAAATACTGAGGGGACAATAAACACTTGCAAGAATTACATAACACTGTATCATGGATGGAAAAAAGGTATAAAGTTGTTGTTGTGTGACGAAAAAAAAAGAAACTGATAAGTTTTTGTTGTTGTTGAAGAAGATGATGATGATTATAGGTAGGGATTTAGAAAAAGGTAGGAAAAGTTATGTAAAGCATGTGCACTGCACATGTGGCAAGTGAGAAGTAAAATCAGGATTCTCAAAGATTTGTGGAAATGCAGGGGAAGATCATCATCAGTCAACAAGTAGCTTTGCAATGAATCATTCATTGTTATAGTACCAGACTTATCAATATCTTATCAGAAACAATGTCCTTTAACATTTAAAAAATAGGAAAGAAAGATTACAGCAACATTGACACTCTACTAGATCAACATCAAAACAGCAGCAGCAAATGATGATGAAATATCACTTGAATTTAGCGACTACTTTGATAATGAAACTTTTTCAGAGATTCTTTTGGAGCATGACAATGAGCAAGAACTTTAGGACTGGATTTAATCTGCTGGCAAATAAAAATTGCTGATTGATTGTGAATATGCTGGTAAAATGTAGTTTGTAAACTTTTAAGCATGTGACAAGTTAGCCAAGTATAATTAATGTTGGCCTCTTAGCAATCTAAATTGTTGCAGGGCTTTTTAGAAAAATAGCTCTTTTGTCGTCTCCTTCTAATAACTTTATTGAAGAAAAAATTGCTGTTGCAGGCTGCTACTATGGGTAGAAAGTGATATTGTTGTCGTCTATATAGCTTGTCATTAATTTTTATCACGAAGCCAGCAAAATTGTAGAATTTTTCGTGATTATGCTGGTGACGACAAAGACGATTGTAATCATTTGAAAGTAAAAAGATTGACTACCTATTTTGTCTATTTTCCCTCTGTTCAAATAGCAACAACTCCCTTCTGGATATACGCACTGTTAAAAACTACTGACAGAATTATCTTTATTGATGATGGTTTTATAACAAAGCTTAATCAATCTAAACTAGAGTAAAAAAAGTTGACGCATAATATTATTATAAAGGGTAGTAATAAAAAAGCAAAACTTTCGTCTACCTGTCACTCAATCAAAATCTCACTTTTCCTGCTTGCTCATCCCAACAAATAATGAATACATTTACTGAATTTACTTGTAAGCTACTCATTGTTTTTGCCTATAAAACTCCTTTTGCCAAAGGAGAAATTTAACAGAAAATTTTACGAGAAAAAATTTATAGTTTAGCCAGAGGCTTACAGCAACAGTCAACAATAAACGCTTAGTTTTTTAGAGTTATATAATAATGATAATATGCAAATAATTTTTAACTTTATTATTACTCTTAAAAGTCTCTTGATACATATATATTGTAAAATTGGAAACGTAAACAAGAGCAAAATTTATGCATAAAATGTATAAAAGGAAGAAGAGAAAGATGAGGAAAGAGAGGAGCCGTTTTATGGTCAATATTTTTATTATTTTTCAGATCTTCGCAGTCGGCGAGCAAGCATTTATATAGATTTATATAGACTCGCACTTGTTGCTTGTTAATCTTTTGGACTTACAGCTATAAAAAGGACGTTCTGTGGGGATAATGACGATGTTGGGGTGCGATTGTGATTGTCCCAAAAGATCTCCCAACTGTGCGAGGGTCTTGTAAAGATTTGATGTAGTTTTGCTATTGTAGTCGTTGTAGAACAGAAACACGATAAAAATAAAAAGCCGGTCTCTGGTCTGATGATCTGGATATTATGCAAAAAATCTCAGTTTTTCTAGTATCAAACAGCAAACATCTGTTGTCATGTCTTGAGGAGTAAATATCAAGTAAGGGAAGATTCAACAATTAGATAAGCGCCTACCCTAGGTAGGTAGGGGTAGCCCTCCATTTACAATACATTAGCGGAAATACATAGGCAGGATAGGGAAGGGGTAGGTAGGTAGGGTCAATGAGGAGTAAATATCAACTAATGTTATCATTATTATTAGCGGGATCATCATGTGAAAAATATTATGTGTACAAATGCAAGTTTTGCATAACTTTACAACGTACAACCGATATTTTACTCAATTTAATTCATATCATGTACACATTCAAATTCTTGCCTAACCGACTTTATTTTTTACCCTTGGGATGAACCCAAATCATCTCATTCATCACATCACCTTCTTACTTTTGTGATAATTAAGAAGATCGTTATGAACTGATTATAAAGAAGAAATCAAAAGAAATGCCACAACAGCAGGAGAGCCAGAGGAGGAGGGAAATGAGAAAATTGCAACAATCAATGTGAAGTTATCCAGAAAAATGAAAGAATCCATGGGTAGCAAAAATTAGAGACTGATGTAATTTGCGCTTGGTAATTTTGCAAAATGCATAAATGATAGTCTATCATCATTCATCATCAATGCCTGTGAAATATAGTAATTATCAGCGTTTCCAGTTTATTTTAATTGAAAGCTTTGGGGTTAAAATTTGCATAAAAATCCATTTATATTAAAATTGTTACAAAAANTAGTCTATCATCATTCATCATCAAAGCCTGTGAAATATAGTAATTATCAGCGTTTCCAGTTTATTTTAATTGAAAGCTTTGGGGTTAAAATTTGCATAAAAATCCATTTATATTAAAATTGTTACAAAAAATCTTTTTAATATTGAAACAATTAATCGAAATGTTTTCTCAATGTAACTTTTGTTTATTTTAGAGCCGGCCAACAGATTGATATTTCTTTCTTGAATGAAGAAGAAATTGTTTTTATAACAGAAAGAATATAAATTGACATTTATTATTTGTTTCGTATTTGGCAGGTCTTTTATGAACTTGTCGAACCTCGTCCTGGTCTTTACTCTTTGACATGATTTTCTAGTAATAAAATACCAGCAGGATTTTCAACCCAAGTCTATTTCATGAATTTGAAAAACACAATCTCTAGCTACCGCACTTGATTATAAAAAGAAGTAGAGATGCAAATACAACAAGAAAAACCGTAAAAAATTATATTGAACCAGCATCACATCTCTCAAGACGTGTTCTCCGCTATCTATATTAGATTCAAGAATCCAAATCAATAAAATACAGGTTTTCACTTCAATTTCCAATCATTCCGTTTGTTGAAGAAAAAAATCTATCAAAGAAGGAGCTTCACCCAAACTTTTACAATTCTTTTGATTTCTTGTCATTTACCCACTCACGTCACAGTCATTGAAACGAAAAAAGTTCCTTGTTCTCTTGGTTTGAAACCACGCATGCTCATTTCATTGCACTCTTCTTATTAACTGCGTTTCATGTGAATTTCTTTTCCTGTTTTAAATCACTACTAGTATGTAGCAATTCACACATATCAAAAAGTAAAAGATGAAAGTCATGATGATCGTCATCATCGTCATAACTTTTTTTGCATTTTGGAATGTTGTTTTGTTGTTTTTCTGGCTTCCCCTGTTACCATGATAGAAAATGTCTATACTACCCACCACCTTCAAGAAAGAACTTTCTAATATCTGTTGTTGGATATGTTACTATTCTTGTAAATATGTACATTACCTTCACCATATTTTAAAGGTTTTACACGAGGAAACTTGATGGAAGATGCAATAAATACATGTGTCTATATTTTATTTGTTTCTTTTGTATTCCTAGGGCCAAAACGAGAAGTGATTGTTTTGTCATAACGTTAAGTTTTCTTTCTTCTCGATTTTGTTTTACATGTTTTGCATTCAACAAGATGAAGACAATGGTTTGGCATCAGCATAATCCCTAGTTTATTAGTATTAGCCGTATTTTAAATAAAGCTTAACATTAAACTTACAAAACTACCTTACTTTTTTAATTCTTGAGAATAGAGAGTAAGTACAAGACATATTTAATCCACAAAAAGAGCTTTAAAGTATGCACACCTTTTTCCCATAACTAATGCGAATTTTTTAGAAATGATTTTTTCTCTAGTGAGGTGAGTTTTTAGTAAAATTTCTGATAAAGTTATATATTTTCACGGTAAAGTTGTTACTTTCTGGTTTTGATAGACGGGTTATTTGCCAAGTAAAAGTTGCAATGCAATGCATTCAATGAATTTTTAAACTTGCTTTTAATACCAAGTGCAGATATAGATAAAGCAATAGAAGTAAGCTTCTTGTTTGGTTTTTGCTCTAGTGTCCATTTTTGCGCATCAAATAAAAACTCAACTCTTTGAAGAAATCATGCAATCCTTACTGTCCAAATATACTTTACCTGCCACTTTTCCACTCAAATCACAGCAACAAAGTAATGTCCTTGCTCTCAATTTGCTTACACGAAAGAATGAACAAACGAATTCAAACTTCAAAGCAGATTTATTTTCATCGTCAATGTTATATCATCATGAACTAAAAAAGTATGTTTTTTCATAATGTAATCTGCAATATTTTGTAAATTAGTAGCAGCAATCACAAGGATATTTTTTACCGCAATAATAATAATACGTAATGGGAAATAATGAAGAGGGAGAGCCAAAGCCACTCTAAATACTAATCCTGCTTTTGTTGTTATACAAGAAAAAAAAGTCTGCGCTGCATAATATCATTGCATAAAAATGATACTAAAAAGTCAGTACCAGAGAAACTAGAAAATGGACTTGACTTTGACTTTTCTACTCTACTAACTAACCAAAAGACTTGCTTTTACTAATCATATATAATCTCTATGATTATTTTGACCTTCCTTCGTTTCTTCTTCCTTCTCAACACGGGTCAGACTGTAAGTAGAAGGAAATGACAATCCTTTCAAGACATTATTGATAAAAATGAGTCCCTTTTTTCTATTAGCCATGCTCTTTTTATGCGTGTACATTTGATTGCTTTTCATGATGCACTTCTTTTGTAAAAGAGGGAAACATGCAATCAATATGGAAAATGGCACACATAACAGACCATCATTTGATAAATTAGTGATTCTGATAAAAGTGGAGGTAAATGGGAAGCTTAGGAATGTACATTAGTAGCATTACTGTCAAACAATATTACCCATTACGACACATGATCATTTCATGTACAGAATCAAAAATGAAATAATAGAATTTGTGCGTTCGTTTTTTAATGCCATTATCTTTGCAACTAGCTGACACACAATGCAATGTAGACACAATAAAGTAATGCAATACTCATTCAATCCAACGACTTGTTCCAAAAAACAGAATAAAATGAATACTTAAAAATAATGATTTTAAAAAGGCAATAATACTAGAAGAAATTGCAAAGGAGGAGAAAAAGGTATTGATGGATAATTACACATTTATTTTCTTCTCTGTGTGCTTAATATTTGCATCAAAATGCCATCAGCAGCAGGAACGCTGTAACAACTCATCAATCGCAGCATTGTATTATTTTGCGTGTTGTTTTGATGATGTGGAAATTTAAAAACTTCTTTTCAATTTTTATTCACAGTAAGACAATCTTGAACCAATTGATGAGCTAAAGAAAATGTGTTTTGGGATGTGGTAATAGCAATAATACCATTGCAAGTCAACTTAAAATAAAAGTAAATTGCAAATTTGTATATTAAGGCAAGTTTGGTTATTATTATTTTGCATTGTAATGAAATTGAAGAGTTACGTTATCTTTACATCAATCTGCAACCCAACTCATCATCATTGTCTACTGTTGAGTTTTTAGCTGTTAATGAAACATTTCTTTTGCATCATCATTTAGACCATCAAGAATTATTGCTACTGCTGAGAGTGAAGATTGAGGAACAGTGTCATTATCATTGCGCCCTTCTCTCATCCTCACCCGTCTCTGGTTTTTTCCCATCATCAATGAAATAATTGTCAGGTAGTTCATTTAACGCGCTACCCCTTTTACCTGGGCTTTTATAGTGTCTAGTCTTTTATTCAATTTCACTTGCCACCTGTTTCGCTCTGGTTTTTTTTCTTGAAACAAAAATATTCCTCTTTTTGTTTTAACTGACAATGATGCAAATTGCCAGACACCTTTTACAATACTTGATATTGTTTTATATATAAAAAATTAGTAAAATACGGGAATTTTTGTTTCAAGAGTGGCATAATTATTATTATTTTGGTATGTATCATTTGTGATTGCAATGACAATGAATTTGCTCTTTTATCAGAACAACTGTAGATTTCTGAGATAATTATCATCGTATTGAATGCGTGTGGTACTGTTAGAAATTTGAGCTAATGATGGTTGTAGTCTTTTGGTGGGAAATAATTTGAGAAATTGAACCGGTACAATGAAATTACACGACTAAACTGCAAAACTCTAATCAGTAATAACTCCTAATGGGTAATTTCCTATCAAACCGGCCTGTACTTAAAGACAGGAACTACATTTTGCTACTGTATCAAACGATAAGAAATGAATTTCATGAAATTTAGAAAAGTTTTTTATTCCCAACATGTGGCTTCAACTTGTTGCGTAAGTATTGACATTGAAAACATTTGTACTAAAAGTAGATCTATGTTCCAGGGAGCATGTTTAGTTGTTCATTGTACAACTGACAGGCCTTCACCGAGTCACTATTATTCTCACCGCACCACCACTCCCAGTCACACAAGTTTACTGATGAAGGTTATTTTTATTATTAATAAAGATCATATCTTTCAACTGAAGCGAGCAATCATCAAGTTATATCCATTCACCAACCAACATCAAAAATTGTTTCTTATTATTCATTCATCAACAAAATGTTATTCAAAAAGAAAGAGTCCTCGTTTAACAATCATTTGCCGTGTGTCACTTTTAACAAGCGTTTCATTCAGTACTCATATTTCAATTTTCTACATTACTTATTATTCTACATTAGCATTTTGCAATGTTGACATTTGACTCCATTCTTCTGGATTTCTATTCATTATTCAAAGCTGAATGGAGTTTTTTGGCCTTGCTGCCCTTGAATTTTTATCCAATTGAATAGAATCCTTTCTGCTAAATGCCGAATTATCATCCTTATCATCATCACCAACAAAAGTGAATTGCAAAGGAAGAGTAGTAGTGACTGGGCCTGTTTTTTCTGGGAATAATTTAGGTACTCTTTTTTCTACATTTTACGAGTAGTACATTATTGTCAGGGTCAAAATATTCAACCTTTAAAAAATAACGTTCATTTTCATAATTCCCAGCACTTTGTATTTTTGTACAGGTTTTATTCACATCATAGATCACGGTCGTCTATGTAGTATCATCCATGTCATGATGATACACTCGTCAACTTTACCAACAAACAGGAACAGGCATTCAAAATCAAAAGCTTTAGTTTCCCTTGCTTTTTTCTTGTAATCAACATAAAATTTGCACTTGGCCATTATCCTGACGCCTGTCTATCCATTTGATGATGAAAACGTGTGTGGCTCGATAATAATACTGCAACATGCACTCTACCCGCATGTAAATTAAGAATAAAAGTGCATAAAAAGCTTGCAGGCATTTTTCTTGCAATTTTTTAAAATCTTGAGACTTGTTGAAGTAATTACAATAATATAATTGTCTAGTTGTGGTATGAATGATACTATATGCACTTGGGTTTAATCAAGTTGTGTACAAAATTCCAAGGTAAAATTACTCGCTTGTCACATTTAAAATTCCTTTATTAAGCTTTGAAATATGTCTATTAAATCAATTGAATTTACAAACGCAAATTATTTGAAGAAACTAGTTAAAAGCAACTGTCCTTTCTACATTGTAATCTTCGCGTACAAAGAGTTTTTCCCTGTTTTTCCTACTCTCAGGGTTAATTATAATATAAAACTTGTACGAATGAAACCAATGAGCCAGTGCAATAAAAAATTGCAGTAATTTGCGGGATATACTTTTATGATTGCAGGTTGTGTAAAGCAAGCAACAACAGCAATTACTATCTAAAAGATATATGTACAGAGAGTAAGACAGAATTTGGCTACTACACAGGTTCTTGTTAATTATTCTCATTGTATACAACTATTGATGAACCAGTGCAACAGGATAAGGGTTATTTATTTACCGCAACCTGGCATGAGAACCAAGGTCATCATCTACGATGATGATGACAAAAACTGCAAGTATTTTGTTCCTCTACTTGTTGCAACATGATACCTTAAAACCTATCAAACTATCAATAGCTATATTTGTCTGTGTATGTTTGGTTTTAATTAATGCACATGCAAATCGTATAACAAAGTGAAATAGGAGAAGATTTTTTTCAAAGTTAGATTATGACCATCTAAAAAGTTTTTGTTGGAGAATGCCGTCATACGATTATCATTATCACGTTAAAACGTAATAGATGATGAAGTCGTGTGCTATGCATACGAAATCAGATCTCTTTTATTACAGAGAATGGAAGATGAATCTTATGAAATTAATGAAGATTAAAATTTCGTAAGGACACAAAATTACGACGATATACGAGCTACAGGCGACGTATTTTCCATTGCCCTATAAAGTCTCAATAGGTAATCGATAAAATTGACTGAACGTATATTTAGTTATCAAGAGCTCATACTGTGGTTATTAAAAATATTTAATTTCTTATTGCCATTATGAAGGAAATGTAAATATAACTTGAATTTATTGCCCAATAAAATTATTTTTTGTAGCTTTATAAATTCTGTTGCAAATTTTACTTTAAAATTAGAATACTTTGTTGAAAGAAA
This sequence comes from Lepidocyrtus fimetarius, assembly GCA_036507315.1. NCBI lineage: Eukaryota > Metazoa > Arthropoda > Collembola > Entomobryomorpha > Entomobryidae > Lepidocyrtus > Lepidocyrtus fimetarius. The sequence continues at coordinate 8,941 of JAANSO010002391.1, forward strand.
AAATGGGTCTGCTTAATAATATCTAGAAATTATTTTTGCAAAATGGAATGTTCCTTGCATGCGGGCTGATCGGCAGGTGCTCGTAGCATGTTTGTGAGCGTAAGCAAACTCAAGCAGTGCACTGCGGCGGCAGTTGAAACATTTGAATATCCATCATTATGTCATCATCAGTCCTCCAAAGACGTATTCATTTATTCAATAAAAAATGAAATTTTCCCATGAAAAACTTGATTTTTCTCCTCCAGCAAAATTTCTTTAGTTTTGTAAAAAATATTGCTTAAATTTTAAGCAAAACTATATATGTGTAATGAATATCTCACGAATTAGATATAACAATTTATTATTAAGAGAGTGCTATGTTGCCCCCTGGCATTCTGAGGATGCGTGTGAGCCTTTTTTCTTATTCAAACTTTTTTGACGTGGGATTCCTAAGGATTATAAATTGTTTGCCCTACAGTTCAAAGTCGTTGTTCATGCATATAGCAGTTTTGAATGTTTTTTTTTTTGAAAATTCCTTGCATTTTGGTATTACGTAATGACACCATTGAATCAGAGTAAACTAATTTCATATATCGAGTAAAAATATATAGCTTGGAAAAAGTTAAATAAGGACTTGTTGGAATGAATATAATGCTGTCGTTATATATCTTGTTCTCTTTAAAAAGATGACATTATTATTATGACAGTGGCATTGCATGCAACTAGGTTGTCTTTGTCAGCCCACACAAAGTTTTCATTAAAAATCATTTTGTAAATTCATATCACATACGGAATCTTCTGCAGCATCATTGAAGCGTGCGACTCCCTCCAAATTCTAAAAAACGTTCCCGTTCATGTAAGCCCCAATGACAAAAAAGCGAGTCAAATTGACAAACCGGTCGTTGGTCGGTCAAATCTTTCCTTAATTAATTATAACTCTTCATCATCATCATGACCGAACAAAAAAGTTTGTACGCCCAGTAATTATATAAAAGTAATCATAATAATACTAACCAACAGAAGTTTTTTGGTAGGCAATAAAACAACCAAGTATACTCGCTCACACCTTTAAAACATTCAAAGCTAAATTAATAATATCCCGTCAAGATTACTTTTTTGAGCTAGCAAGTAGCCATTACTTTTACAAATTCCTTTTCACTAATGAAAAATGTGTAAACCTAAATTAATTTTCCTTTGGTAAAAGAGTCATTTACAATTTTACAAGGTATTTGTTTGTCCAATCTTTGTTTGGTTCGGATAGGTTCATGTCAATATGGTAAATGATATGGAATGGGATGTGTTTGGATGTCACACGCATTATTTGATATTCAACTCAATCGATTAGCCCATAAATTTCAACACTTTTGTCCCATCCCATATAAAGGTCAATCTCAAGAAGGGAACCAAACGGTTTGCATGCTAACTAACTGAACTGTAGATATGAAAAAAGATACGATTCATCATTATTAGCAACATCATCATGGATATCTTTCACACCTTCTTTTTATAAATGAAATTGCCCTTTAGTTCTTAAACAGCTTTTCTCCAAAAGTTTACTACACTTGGATATCACCTTCTTGTTCAATTCTCAATGCATTTGAGCTATGGTGAGGTTGAGTGTGCAAATAAATAATTGGAATTGACAGGACCGCAAAGATACTTGAAGATATCAAAACGATTTAGGCATTGCTTGTTTTCTAGAGTAAATGAAGGATGGACTTTTTCTTTATCTCTTATTGATACAAAATTCTTGAAGATGTGTGTAAAAGCTCAGATAGTCGCTGTAGATTAGACATACAAGAACACTGTGCTATTTGTTGCCGTCACCATTCAAAATTATTTAATTGAAGGAAAGCTTTTAGAGATTTTATCAATCTTTGCTTATTTCATTCATCTCTCTAACAATCTCACTTCTTCTTAACCCTAATTACAATGATGCGTAGGCGCGTCTTCAAAGACAATTCATGTCAAATGCCAAGATTTTGCTTGTCCATCTGTTTTACACCATGCCACCACCATCAAGTAACAATACAATTGCAAAAAAGGTTCTACAAGAACAACGCTGTAGAATAAGATAATCTTATTACAATGACTAAAAAATTCGTGAGTGATTGCGTGTAAATAAATACACGTTCATCAAAACGCACTGCATGTTTTTAATCAGATCCAAAACTTTAGATTAATTCTATTCTAATTCTCACTTTTTTCTCATTCATATTCTGAAAGGGAAAAAGTCGTGCTGCGGCGATGAAGAGAAACGACAATAACGATGACGCTATGATTATGCGCAAATACATTTTGTCGTTTGAATATGTGTGGGTTGTAGTAAAGTTAGGTCAAAGCTAAGTGATTGCGTGTAAATAAATACACGTTCATCAAAACGCACTGCATGTTTTTAATCAGATCCAAAACTTTAGATTAATTCTATTCTAATTCTCACTTTTATTTCTCATTCATATTCTGATAGGGAAAAAGTCGTGCTGCGGCGATGAAGAGAAACGATGACGCTATGATTATGCGCAAATACATTTTGTCGTTTGAATATTGTGTGGGTTGTAGTAAAGTTAGGTCAAAGCTAAAAGGAAAGAAAATTAACGATTAAATGTCATAATCATATATAATAATTGTTGCATCATTTATTCCGTAATCATACAATCATCAGAGAAAAACAAGCACGACCAACTTGGATAACTCTGATCATCATTGGGTATAAATACTGATGATGATTAAGCATTTATAGAACGTATCTTACATTTATGCGTATGAATTGAAAGTTTTGATTGTGTGATTATTTATTTATTTATTCAAAGCTATTACTGTCGATTAACATTCATCGGTGGCCTTGTCATTTCCTTAAAGCGGAGAGAAGTCAAGAGCAGATGAAAAAGTATGGACAAGTAAATCGTAATAATAACTTTTCAATAAACAATGCCAAATAAAAAAGTTAATTGCAGACAGCACAACGACATACCAAAATTGTGATCGGCAAAAATAAAGATTTGTTGAGGTACTTTGGAAATAAATGGAACTAAATTACTATTAAAGAGAAGGTGAGATTTAAAGAGCTACTGCTACTAGTAGATGAAGCTACCCTAGTTTAAATAATTTATAATTTGATTCAGAAGCATAATATGGTAAAAATCAATATTTTTAAATGCCTGCAGAAATATATATTATTACTGTTGTTTCATTGTTGCCTTTTTTGTAAATGTACATTTGCCAATAAACAATAGAATTGGACCAATTTAATTATTAATTATACATGAGAATCATGCAAATACATGACGGATATAATTGGTATGTAATTATTAAAACTTGTGAGTAAACGCTTTTTCGACAGATAACGATAAAGTCTTTGAGATTATTTTAGTGATTTCATAAGAATAAAATATATATTGTATTCATACAAGAAGATAAATATCTAAAGCAATTATCCGGTATGACTCAATCTTACAACAGAAAAGGGCAGGCTTTACATTACAAATCATGAGACTTAAATATCTTTTGTTGTAATTGTTGTTCATGATTTGATTACATCAATTTTTAAAGATTTGGGATGGGATACAATAAAAATGGTGTTTTGACCAACGGATACTTGATTAGATAAACATTTAAAATGCTGCTATTATAGGAATCTGTAAAAACTAGCCATTTCACAAGAATTTGAAAAATCTGGCACCATCACCGACTACTTGTTCTATGTCACGATGATTCAAATCTTAGCATGACCATCAGCCCCTTAACAAAAATGGCCATTTAAACTATCAAATGAGCGGAATTCATATGGCAAAGTAACAAGTTAGAAACACGACATGAACATCTTTTAAATGCATGATTATAAAAATATGTTTTATTGCCATTTCAAATCTTTTCTATGATCATCAGAATTCATTTTCTAAACTGCACACGACAAAATTATTAGCACAAATGTGTACAGAATTATGGAACAATTTTGTCTGAGACAAAACAGTTTCATTCAACCTGTCTTATAACTTTTCTATCGTTACCGTGTAATTTAGTTTTAGAAAATGTTTTTTTACACTTCTATAAAAATTGACGAGATTAAAGTCGACTATCCGCATTGTCATATTTACTCTGATTTAAAAATACCGTCATCAGTGTTCTTCTGTGTATATGTTAATTTAGGGATTTCCTGCTAATTGAAGTTGATCTAGGCATTCCTGATTTGTGTGAATCTTTTAAAAATGCAGCCCTTGGAAGTGTTTCCGCAACCTGTGAGTAGATTTACTTTCTTAGTTTACGCCATTGTTGGTTAATTATTCATTAGCAGAAATTAATGTGTTCAATTGCATAAATTGTAGGTCTGGGAGAAAATTTTGGAAAACATTGAAGATCCTTATGACAAACTGATGATTCTGGATAGCCACCCACAATTGGAGAAGGAATTTGGCTTTGAAAAAGACCAATGGCAGTTTCCAGCAGTAAGTTTAGTAAAGAAGTTTTTTATGAGAACCACTGAAACCCTTCTGATTACTTAAGTGTTGCCGTGTTGATTATTTTACTTGCAGGTACTTCCAATTCTCTTTAACAGCTTCAATTTGGAACCGCACACTTTCGATCAAATTTTCTGTTCATTTGGAGGAGAGAAAAAAGAAACCCCAAATGCAAAACTAAAACTTTTAACTTGCCGTTCGGTTTCATCATTGTCATTAAAGGCAATTGACAAGTACTTGGAT
>JAANSO010002392.1:0-13615 GCA_036507315.1 Lepidocyrtus fimetarius
GTATGACTTTTGTACTTGAAAGAAAGTGTGATCTTTTCCAAGTCGAATCCCCATTCAAAAATGAACCTCACGATTTTCCAGCTCGATAGCTTTTCCACTTTTCCTCCTTTCATTTTCCGAAAGAGCAAAGTAAACAAACTGAAAATTGTTTTGAATTTTTTAAAAGTTGCATTAATCCATAGCAACCACTTAAGCATCGTAGTAGTTCACGGCTTTGGAATGATGGTAGAAAGTGACAACAGATTCAATGTAATAATGGGGCATTGTAAGACACACTTGAAGCTAAAATAACTAAATGATGTCTCCTCTCCTCAAGTCAGTATTGTTTACTGTTTCATTAGAAAAACATCGAATTTTATTCATTGCTTATTTTTTTACATACATTACGATCGAGATACAAACTCGGATTAACAGGGTCATATGACTGACTTTGCGGTTAGCAATCTACTTCCAATATTACGACTTAAATCATGGTTTTAATGTATGTTTCATCTAAATATACAATTTATTTTAACCTAATTGAATATTAAATAGATAATCTGAAGGAAAACAGTTTGCATATATCTTACATAGCGATTTTTATTTAGCATCATTTTCACTTAAAATAGTTTTCTTTTTAAAAAATCTTGAAATTTTACAGAAGTCCACTGCCACTGCACTACCACCAGCTCCAAACTAGCCTCTCCTTCAAACATGCATTATTTTCAGCAAGCTTTTTTTGGACAGATAGAGATAGATTATCCGATCAGACTGACTATGATCCGATCCGACAATATTTCTAACTTACAAAATTATCATTTTAATTACCTAATCCTATAGTACTTTATCTAATAAGAATATTACGTAAACTATTCTCTGGTGAGTGTAAACATCTAGCTCAGAAAGCAATCAAAAACGATATTATAACCTGGTACGATGATGGTTATATTATACCAGCTTGGTACGATGTAGCACTGTGAATGAAGTTACGTTTACAAAAAAGTCTACGTATGTAGGGATATAATTCTATAACTGCATTCGTTTTTAAAATGAAGCGTATTTTAAATTTTGCAACTACTGGGGTTTAAAACTGGCCAACAACTTAAAACTTATCGCATGAAGCAAATTAAAGTCTTTCAAATCTCCTGTAAAACAAGCCTTGTATCAGTTTCACTATAATTTTAATTAGAAGGTAATTATTTACAGTTTTCAAGATTTCAGCCACAATCTACTCTATTTACAGGTAATTTATATCAACCTGGCTATAAAATTAATTCGTTGCTTCCTGACTCAGGCCAAAAAAAAGTTTATTGACACATTTTAACTAATCTAATTTATATAGAGTCAATTAAAAATACATTTTATACGATTTAGTAGAGCACCCGTAGTTTTAGAAAATGCATGCTAGGTACCTACGCACATTTGTAATTCAACTCTTATAAACCGTCAATAGCGCTTCATATTTCATTCAGGTCTCACACGCTTATTAAATTCTAACAATTCATTCATAAATACTCTTACGGATCGGTTTCCAATTAGGTGTAAGAAAACACCAGAATTTTAAAAATATTTATATTTTTCTGAATTTTTTGAAAGTTTTTAAAAACAAATTGATTCCCAGATTACAGAAAGCATATAAAATTCTCCACGACAGTTATACCTCTCATTTCACATATCATATCACATGTTCATTTTTAATTTAATCTAAAAAGTCATTACAGCAGACTTTGTTACAGTAAGGTAACATGTTATTTAATATTTTCATAGGCTAACCGTATGCGGTGACATGTGGAGAGTACTCACCAGGCCGGACCAGTGAAAGGCCGTACCACGAAGCAAAAAATAAATTCTTGTGATAAGGGCTTTTTAGCAAAAATCTTGAAAGTACGGCCTATCAGTTTAAACAAGGTTTTCGTAACAGAAGAAAAAATTTCGCGCGGCCTACGGCCGCCAATTTATTCGGTTTTGTATTTTTTAATAATTTTACCAAAAAGTCTTAGCAAAATTTAGCGAATTATTCAAAAATTAAAACGATAACGACAGTTTTTTCAAACAGCTCCTTTTAGCAAATAAGTTATTGTTGTGAACTTTAAATAAAAATGACTAATTAGCGTACAACGGCATTTTGGCAACGCTATTTGCGATTTTTCATTCTAAAAACAGTATTTCTCACCAAAATAATAACCCAAAAAGAATTAACTGCAATGAATTTTACGTATTTTCTTTCGTAACAAATGGTAACAAATAGAACAAATGGAATCAAGCAGCGCATTATGATTCTACTTCCTGTTTTGGCTTTCAGCATTTTACACGAATACAAGTCATATTTTGTTATGGTTAAATACATATTTAGATCTTTTACAAATTTTTGCTTCTTTAGCAGTTTTAGCCACAAATAGGCCGTTCTTGTCAAGATATTTTCACCAGGCCGGACTCACGCTAGAAAAGCCACTGAATATTTTCAAACTTTATTTACAAAATTATGAAGAATACTCATGCCTTCTCTAGAGTTAACGGCAACTACGTAGGGAATTTACTTTTTATTCACGAATAGAATTGAGTAAATGAGGTTTTTGTGTGGAATATAGAATTTATGGCACTAAATTACCTTATTGTTATTCAATCAAACACCAGTTTTATCTAAAAAACTTAAAACTGCAATCATTAAATTGTTAAGTCTCCATAATTTCCTCTTAAAAATGGCAGCACAGAATTTACTTTTAAAACATAATTAGACAAACAACATCGACAATGACAATAAATACTCATAAAAATAACTAACTTTAGTTACTTAATTTAACTGTACATGTTTAAAAAATTACATCATACGTTAATTAGTAAATTTTATAATTAAAAAAGAACATTAAATTTATAGACTAGACTAAGCAGTTTGTAATTTATATTAAGTAATGCATTAATATTTTTGTATTGTATTTGTATTCAAAATTGATAAAAGCGAGGGAATACCAAATAACTTTCATAATGAGGGAGAAAATTATTCCTCGTTGAATATATTTTAATTATCTTGTATTACTTGCAATGTTATGAAAATTGACAACATATTTTGAACTAGACAATAATTATATAATCTAGTATTTTTATATATCTTTAACATATCCTACCTATCTATTAAGATCGAAGAGTTTTTTGTATTTAAAATAATTAAAAATATGAATAAAAAGAAGCAAAAACGAAAAAATCTGTATAAAAATCAGTACAAGAGCAAAGTAGAGAAACAGTTTGCAATTTTCTTATTGTACATTACGAAAACAATTATTATATTTTGAGACTAGTTTGAGTACATTTCTTTGCGCGGGGAGTAAAAATAAAGACGCATATAATTCACATAATTAAAACCCGGAACGGGATTCAAAGTGCTATTTCAGTAGCAAACGCCGCGCAAAATTGAATAAATTTCTATTAAAACAAAAATTACTTTGTAATGTTGAACTTGCGGTTTGAGAAACGGGAAAATAATTGGCAGGTTATTAATACACCCCAACTTTACATTTTGTTGGGGGACTCTAAACTATGATTTAATTCTGCCATATACCCAGCCAGTTCCTCTCCTGTATACTCACTCTCATCCATATCTTGTAAACTACTATTACTTATCGTATTATTAGATTTACCAGAGTCCACTGAACTATAACTCGTGGCTCTACCCGAGTTCTTGTACGTAGCAAGTATGACTGCGGCGTTGCTACCTCCAGTGGAACTTGTACGGGGTCTTAGCACAGCAGTCTTACTATTCCCCTTCCCATCCAAAAGTGTGACGGCGAAGGTGGACTGGAGAGCAGGATCACTTGGAGGGCGTCTCGCTCCTAAACCTAAATAATTAAGAGGATGGTGGCCAGCTCCAGGCTTGTTATTTTTGGAGCTCAACCCCCACCGACGTCTCTTTTCTGGCTTCATCCCATTTTGGAGGGGGTGGGAAGAGTTGGATGAGAATTGACTTGGGTGACTCTGGCTCTGGAGAGGGTGATGACTGGTGCCGTTGGCGTTGTTGTTTGTGGTGCTGCTCTTTTTTCCTGCTCGACTTAGGAGTGCTCTCAAACCCGTGGCGGGTGGAGGTGATGGAGGTGGTGGTGCAAGAGATTTTGGTGGTGATGGTGTAGATTGGTTGCTGTTGCAGTCGTTGAGTTGGTGATTGGGTTTTGGACTCGGGCATAGTGGTCCCTGGCTTCAGGGAGAGAAAAAACAATAAAAAAACAATTTTATTTCGTGATTGATTCTACACCGGAAATTATCACACAACGCTATAGAACTAAATTAACAATGTATTCACATCATTCTCATGGTGTTGTTAACTAGCTAGCGGTAAGTTATTTGCATTTTTGTGTTTTCAGTTGAATGTTCTCATGTTATGGTGGTAATTGTGGAAGAGGTGTTGGTGGAATCGTGTAGGTGTGCAAGCGAATGTAAGTAGAAGAGAGAGATTGGTGGTAGTGGCGTTGTTGTGGCTGCGTAAAATCAGTAGCAAAAGTAATTAGCGTTTATAGAATCTCATTTAAGCATGGATTTTTAAAGACTGTGTTTATTGGTTTCACCGAGATGGAGAGAAGGGCTGTGAGTTTAATTAAATTGATTGTGTGTGGATGATTAAATTGTCTTGAACGAATTAATTCGTGTTTTTGTTTTAATTTATTTGCCTACTGGAATAGGAAGTTGTGTTTGTATGATTGGCTATTCTCTTAAAGTATCGTTTTTATCGTTTTGAAATAAAACCCATCAAAGAACCAAGCCCCTAGAAACAAAATGCTTCATTGTCATTTCGCATTTTTCTACTAGGTCGTATCAATACTTTTTTTAGCTCAAAAAGTTGGGACAAAAATGAATTAAAAAATGCTGATTTAATATCTTTTTTCCTCCCAACTTTTTGGGCTAAAAAAAGTATTGATATGAACTGGTAGAAAATGCGTAATAACAATGAAGCATTTTGTTTCCATGGGCTTGCAAAGAACTCAATTTCGTTCGACCCAGTTGATCATTTAATTCGTCAATTTTTCAGAATAGTCAATCATATAATGGTATGTAATGGATTGTGCAAATTACGTGGTCCATCATAGTTTGTTAATTGCAAGTTAGTATATTTGTTAGTAAGATATTAGATTTATGTATTATTTTATCACAAAGACTTTTCATGCCGTTATGCATGCGGTCCTCCCACATTTATACACAAATTTGCGTACGTACACCACGGGAATAGAAAGTCCGTGCGGAAAAAGAAGGGTTATGCAATGCGTTCGCTTCATTTGGTTGTTGTTGCTGTTGCCGCTTGTCGCACGTTTTCATGTCATCCACAAAAAACATTTTGCTTGCAGCAAAAGTCACAACAAGATTTGATTAGTTGAGTTAGTAAAAGAGATAGATTAGTTAATTTAAATTAGAATTTACAAGGTTTAGTATGGTGATAAGCAGCTGCAATGTGCTCCTTTGTTTTTTTTAAATTAAATACTGCTGCTATTTTAGGTTAAGCTAACGGTGAGTAGAGTTAAGAAGGCTTGGAAGGACTTTTTGCGTGAAATTCTACTTTGGTTTATTATATTCTTCTCATTTCATTTCTCTCTATGTCAAAAATTTTGGCTTTTTTGTAAAAACAATTCCAGGTAAAAAATACTTGCTACCAACCTCCAGTCAAAAATAGAAGCCAGCTAGATTCTGCTAAATTGTTGACTAATTAAAATAATTGAAAAAGTAGGTCATTTCAAGCAATCTATCATACAAAAATTTTACTACCTCATTTTGTAGTACATTGCAGGCAAACAAATGATACTGATTTTTCATGCTTCATGCTAACATTAATATTATTTTTAAATAAAACTGGTGAGATCCGGAATAAACGAAGGTGCACGTGTGCAATTACATGAAGTTGAGACATATCTTTCATAAATGAAACATTTTAAATCACATGTAGCAGGTTTGACGAAACCAGCCCATTTAAGCAATTAATTAAATTAAATTGTGGTTTAAGCAATTATATGCACAAAAAATAATTGCTTTCTTTGTTCAAAAATTCTATCCTTGAAAAGAGATGACTAGTAAAAATTAAACATGCGAAAGAAAGCAAAGACCAGGCATTATGATTCTGCTTGTGTAAAGAAAAGGAGAATAGTTACAGGGACGAAAGAGAGATGGAAGGAAAGGGTATGCTGGTTAGGTTTTGTTTAGAAGGCATCATCTTCAACAAATATCTGACAAGTGCATCCAGCATTTCTAACTTTCTCTTTAAAAAATAGATTTTCTCTTTTCGTTGTGGTTGATTTGGAATGGGTCACAGACCTTTTTTCCATCGCGGTCATGGCAATAACCACATCTTTTTCGGACGGACTGGTGTTGAGAAGAGCGAGAGGTGTGCACTCACTTCCAGCTTGGTCCATTCCAAAACTTTTCAAATTGTTCAGCTTATTCTTGTGATTATTTTGATGATGCGGATGGTAATGATGAAGGTTGTTCAGATGATGATTATTGTGATTATAATGATTCCCCGCATGGTTGTTGCTCAAACTCCCTTTGCATGTGCAAATGGTTGCATTCCGTCGACATTTGAAGCACATATCAGTTTCCACGGTGGACTTCCGAACGCTGTTAAACTGATGATGACCTCGAACTCCCATTCGGCTTGATCGATGAGAAATGGCGGAGTAGGTTCGGTGGTGAAGACGTGAATTTGATTTTCCACATAATCGACTTGCAGTGTCCTAGTAAACATAGAAAAATCATAGTATTCATCATCATTATTGCTAGAACTTTGAAGTTTATTTTTGGAATTGTTAATATTATACCTTGAAAGCCTGACGGAACTTGTTGCTCATGATGTGATAGAGAATAGGATTAATACATGTGGAGATGTAGTAGAGAATTCCAGAAATGTAGTGGACCCCTTGATAAATGGTCCGGTAGAGATCATGACCTTCCAATTCATAATGCCTTCCATAGAGAGCCATGAAGCGCTGAGCGTGGAATGGTGCCCAACAAATAAAGAATGCGACGACTACAGCCACTGTTTACAACAGGATCAAAGAGAAAACAGAAATAGTAAAAACGCATGACAGAATAATTCTCATGTTTCAACGTCGCATTCTAAGAATCCCTTTAAGGTTATTTTGATCTGCATCAGTGATTTCTTCTAGAATCTCTTTAGTTGTTCAATTTAATTGCTCTCTACCTTATTTAATTACACGCATCCTCAAACACATTAAGTCAAAAGGAAACGAATGAAAATTGAGTTTCTCACGTTGTTTGACATTATTTTTGTGTAAAAGGTGACATCAGTTTAACGACTTTCCTTTTGAAATAAAACTTGTTAACACAGTTTCGCCAAGATGAGGTCAGTTTTCCTTCTCAATTTTAGCTCATGTCATTTCCAGTTTCATCTCGTTTCTAACTTTAAAATTAGCATTTACAAGGAACTGACTTTTAGTCAGCCCACATTTTATTAGGAAAGACTCAACCTATTACAGAAAGGCGGATTAAATTAATTTTCTGTGAAAAAACAAGATGATATTACCTCATAACAGAAATAGAAGCAATGCGCTGTCGATGCATAAAAGGCGTTCGCTTCAAAAAGAATATATTTAAAAAACTTGACTAATGAAGCCTGTCCAACGCACGTTAGCATTATTAAGAAAATGTTTTTGAAAAACAGTAAAAGGGATCATCATTTTTAAACGGAATAAAACTTGAAAGGTGACATGACACTGATCATCGTAAATATTGGAAGCAAGAGGAAGAAAATATTCTTGAATTTAACTTTGAACTAGGAATGCCAGAGTTAAAGCATTTATTATTTCCTCACGTTTTGACTCTCCAATCCCGCACCTCAACCTATTAAATACTTGAGTGACATTCAGTTTTACGATTATTGCCATCATGATCGTCATCATCGGAACGGAATCAAACATGACATTTTTATATTAACCATTTCATCTCCAACTTTCAAAGTCTTTTAATGCCCCTCCAAGCAAATACAAGCCAGCAGGTTCTTTTCCATCTCTATTCCAAGTAAACTTTAACGAGATGTTTTGATTTCTATTTCAAATTTATGATTTTCTCAATCAGTCTCAAACTTTACTTGAAAAAATGTGATCCTCCCTATTTCTTTTTAATGCGATTTTGTTTCTAAGAAAATACTGTTTGCGCAACAAAAATCAAGAGACACAGCTGAACGATTTCACTTTAAATCCAAGATTACTTACATAAACTCTTGTACATGCACCTACTAGTAGCCAAAAAGTGAGTATCAACCAAATCTTTTTTCCTTTCAAAGAGAAGGATTTTTTCGAATTCCAATTTCCAACATAAGTTTGCAAATCTCTTGGGTTAATTTACTATAATAGCATTAAACCACTCAACTCCTCTTAAATTTCTTTCTCAGCCTTACCACCACAAAAATGAAAAGGATATCACGCAGAATAAAAACAAAAAAAAAAGCAAAAGCCATAAAATGAGAATGGAAAATGCTGAAAATGATCTTGCTTGCTTATAGTCATCTATTTTAATATCATCAATACATTTTCAAAGCAAGGATGAGAATCGGTTAGCAAAAACGGACTAAATGGTTTGATTTGAAAATATCTAAAGTTTTTGTACTGACAATGAAACTGAAGGTCAATTCTAATAGTAATATTCAGCTCTCGTTAAATTTATGGAGGTTTATTTAACCCAAGTATTGAATTTCGTACGTTAATTAAGTTAATAATTATCTTGCCAGCTCCCAAAACATATCTACGCAAAAATTGCATATTTCCAAGAAGGCTAAAAACTTATCAAAGGGAGGGAGATTCTGAAAGTTGGGGTGTAGATGACTTCGAAAACGCTCATATCTCATCTCCGCAGTTTAAAATTGAGCTAACAGGAGAAACAAGTCGGGCACTGTTAATACCGCAGGATTATCGTTGGAAAAGCTTTACAAAAGTACAAAATGGTTTGGAATGCACAATATCCCAAACCACAATAAAAGCAATATGTACTAACTAAAGAATTATGACGTTAAATACTATTAATAAGAAAGTAGGTACTACTCATGTGTGCCAAAAGACCTAATGAGATTTGATGTGATACAATAAATATTTATAGTTAAATACTAAAAGCGCATTAAAGAAGAAGTAAGTCGAAAAGTGGAGCAGATTATCCAACTTAATAATTCTATTGGAACTGAAGGAGAGCAATAAACTTTTGGAAAATAGACAAGCCCACTCCTGTTTTACTATACAACTTCACAGAAGTACAAATAAGTCTACGGTCATTTTCTGCACGGACGGAGACGAAATAAAGCCATATCTACTCATCATTACTATTAAAGCCACTATAAAAACAGGAAGTGGAAAGGATTTAAAACAGAAGTGAAAGCAGCAGGAAGCCCGTGAGTAAAGTGGCGTTATTGTCATTACTATTACCAGCTGTTGAAAGAATTTGCAGACAACAAGAGCTTAAATGGTCGTTGGCTTGAACGGCTCCTTTCTTTTGTGACAAAATGAAACGAATTAAAATGGATTGCATATGTGGAAATGACAGTTGACCACAAAAATGGGAGACTGGAATAGAACAAGAGCTGGGAAAACAAAAGATTTCCATTCAAATTCAACTTTTACAGTTATAGCCTTCAATACAGCTTTTTGTTTTATTTACTTTTTGAGTATTGCAACAAAAAAGGACTAAACTGCAGTCAATTCTACTTCATTTTTATTACTCAACATTTAATATACTAAAAATACACAATAAACAAATAATGTACATGTATGAGATGCAAACTGTACCCATAAAATCCTATTTCTAGTGAATTATTGTGCAAAAAGTTTGCAAATAAATTTTTATAATTCTTACTTGCTTCCTGCAAAACTTTTGTCATTTCTTGGAAATTATTTGTGGATGACAAGCAAAGGAACATGAGAGGCTGGCATAACATTCCAACATTGTAGTCATTCTCAACTAATTACATGGCGTTCCCACAATATGGGCTAATAAAAACCTATTCGTTATAAGAGTTCCAATTTTGCGTTTTTCAGATTCTTAATAACTACCACTTTTGTTTTTCCAAAAATTATTCATATTCTTGTAAAATAACGTTACATAAGGTAAACAAATTCGTGAGAATACTCGCGGTTTCACAGAACTTATTAAAAAATTTCCCGAATTCAATCCTCAACGTGTTATTTACGTCTTACTTAATGAAATCTACAGTTACGTAAAACAAAGCATTTGCTATTGTAGGAACAATCTAATAACAGACGGCTAATACGTAAATACAGTTTATTATAATTTTATTGTTTCTCCTTACCAAATATCTTCAACTTTCTCCTTTTAATCAGAATCATCACCAGTCAGACAGTAATTTAGTTAATAGAAACAGAAAAACCCGTTGACTGGCTCTCATAAAATTAATTTAAGGTCATCCCATAATACATTTTCAGGCATCATCGTTTATTGAGCTTAAGTTCAGAGAATTCAAGGAATAATGAAGAAGCAAGTAATGATCAAATGACGACAATCAATTTCTTTATCCATTTGTTTACTTTCTCTATTTCTATCTGAGAACGCATTTCCTAAACACATGAATGTCAAGTTTAAATGGGAATCAAGACATTATGTATATAAGAAAAAACTATTTTCCAAGTTTTTTTCATCCATAAAAGAAAACGATTCTGGCCTGGATTAACGATCACTTTAGTTCTTCAAGGTCACAACTTTTTTCCAACATTTCTTTCTGTTGTGTTCATTCTACTTTCGTTTGAAGAGTTTCATCCGTCAGAATAGAAGAATTGGCGTATGCATTAAAAACAAGGCTTACGCTGTAAAATTGATTAATTGAGGCTTAGGCTATGGTAAGAATTAATTCACAAATTATGGAAATGAAGTTACTCTTAATAAAAAACTAAATTACTTGGCTCAGCATATTATTTTTGGATTGAGTCTGTTGAATGATGATAAAGCAGATGATGACGCATTGATAAAAGTATTAAATTTAAGTATGAATTATGATTTAGGAGTCCCCTCTCTTCTTTCTTTAAGTAACACTGACCTAGTTATAAATTGGGATATTTCGACCTTCATCTCCTTATTCATGAGCGTATCGGAAAGAGAATGCAATTAAGGGATTGTAGATACAGCGTAATTTAAAAGATTACTGAAGATTTATATTTATTGGAAACTCAGAGAAGAAATTTTAAAAAGAAATGTATTCCACTTACCTAGCATGCGAATTACATGGCTTTGGGAATGTCGAGTAGAAAGGTTGCGTGGCTCCACGTTCAGTTCTTGGCTGTTGCTTCCGGAGCCTCCTCGTGGGCGCCTCAATTTGAGTCCAATCAGTACATAGAGTACGGTAATGATGGTCATTGGGATCACAAAGAACACACAACTCGAGATCTCGAAAGCATAAGGGAAGATTTCCCTTACTATGGTACACCAAGCTCCTTTAACCAGCACCACGCCAGGTAAGGATGGAGATTTCTAGAAACGTAGGAACAAAAAGTCAACCAATTGTATTATTAGCAAATAATTATATAGAAAATCGTATTTTGGATTTTCAGGTTGATCTCTCCCTGCTTGAAAGAGGTTAATTTATTTATTTGTGGAGTTCCTGATAAAATTGTAAATAAATTCTCAGAAACGATTTTGACTTCGTATACAAATGGCAATAAATTACTCTGGGTGGAATAAATGAATGAAAGTACATAATAAAATCGGGTTTAAAGGAAAACGGATTTTCAAAGAATTTCTACCTAAATAGATATTTTATTGTCTTGATTTATGTATTATGAGATGATCCTAAAATGTAATGTATGAAAAGAGTGCGTTAGGTAATGCTTTGACATTTGTCAAAATTACAGAACAAACTTTATAAGATATAAAAATCAGTAAATCAGTCAGGAAAGCACAATTGGCATCGGCACAATACCGTCAAATTCAATTCATGTTAATCGGCTTACATTTTGCTTTACTATTGATTGCTTTAATAATTTTCGCTATTGTCTTACACCAGCACAATAAGTATTTGCTGGAAAGGGTAAATTATTTTAATTTCGTTATGCAAACATCCCTACTTTGTTGATTGAATTTCTGATGAAATTTACCGTACAATTCAACAATAAATTGCCTAACTGTAGGTAAAAGTTAATGATCTCCAAAAATATAATACAAAATAATTACTTTCGCTCTTGCTGCGTTTCCTTCTCATATACGTACCTAGGTAGGTACTTTGGCATGTTGTTGAAATGTCGGCATTTGTATACACCAAAGTAGATGATTAAATGCATTGTTCTACTTTTACAAACTGGAGTCGATGAGGACCATATTGCAAAACTAGTCATAACAGAACAATCGTGGTAAATGCTTATCCGGAAAACAACTTTATTTATTACAAATGCCAAATGTTACCACGACTGTTAGAATTCCAGTAATAATGTCGCAGTATTTGTTTGCTGGTGTTTACAAGTTGTCCAGTACGCCAGAAAACACAAAACCTACTATAGTAATGTAGTCACTACTGGCCTACTCCGTTTAATTTGATTTAACGTTGCTGGGTTTTACGAATCTTTTGAATTTACACGTGCAAATAAACATGCCAAAAAAGGAAGGAAAGCGACAAGGACGATTGCTTAATGATTTTGGTTAATATTTCACAATTCATAGTAATTCCGCTCAAATCCTTTTCTTGCTCAACTGTCAAAGAAATTGAACTTTTAATCATTATCTCATTGTGCCCCAACGGACATAATTATTCCAGATACTCCTTGATTATCGTTAGAAAAGCAATAGCAATAAAGTAGCGGACCCATTTAAAAAAAGAATGTGTCGCAGCATAATTATCAGTGTCACCTTTCCAGTAATTCATATACAAAATTTGGCGAATACTACGCAAGCTGGTAATATATTTGCAATTTGGCACCGACTCCATCCGTTTCAAAATATCACGTTACTTCGCATTATGAAAGTCAACTTTTTATTTAGTCACCTTCAAAGGACGTGATCATCTTTCTCTCAACATTTTTTATTCAAACCCATTGTCAGAATGTTTATGTAAGCGTCATGTCCCACCATGATCTTTCCTATTCTTTTTATGAATGGTCGAGAATGTGCTTGAAACCACATCGTAAACATTTCCCATTCTCCACACTGTGAACAATATCGGCATTGATTTTAACAGCGGTAGTTGCCTTCCTTTGCTGGAAACTTTTTAGAATAATGTCCCCTTTCAAAAACATTTATCCCCAAAACCATCTAAAGCTTAGAACGCATAATAGAAAGCTTTCATGTATAATGGCAGCTATAACATCCCCGATTTCATCCCCATCTTATTTCAGAATCAATTCCATATTACCTCCTTTTCTGCCCATCATCACTATGTCATATGATACGATATTATGATAATGATTATGACGTGACTTCGAATGTCATTCCTTGTCGGAATCAAATGCTTCTATTGCTGATGATGCGAACAGTATCATTTTTTCTTATGGAAATGTGAAAAATCAAATGTATCCAATAGACATAAATGCACATTTTATTCTTATATTTTTTTAGCAAATCTCTGGTTTCCATCTTTATGATTTGCTATTTGTAGTACTAATTTTTGCACTTTCATCTCAGCAGTCCCCACCCTCCATTAATAATGTGATGACGACTGTGACGAGCT
>JAANSO010002393.1:0-13612 GCA_036507315.1 Lepidocyrtus fimetarius
TTTCATTCCCCTTTCTCTGGTATTCATTGGCTAAGAAATTTCTTAGAAAGAAGATAAATTTAACGCGTAAATATTTGGAACTCAAATTAAAAGATATTCCCAAATCTCACAATGTAGCAATAAAAGCATGATTATCAAACGTGATTCTGAAACAAGATCTTTGCAACAAGTCATTCCAATAGCGGAAGAGTATGTAAATAGTAGAATTTGTGGTACTTACTTTAGATTTTAAATACAAATGAATAATTTTCCTAATCATCATTTACTTGTATTGTTTGCAACTGAAAATGAAATCCGAGTAAATGCAAACTATCGCCATACGATAAAGCATAATTTTTATGTTTTCGGATTGTGTATATTGTAAAGCTTCCACATTTGACAATGCCAGTAGTTCAAGTACCTAAGCAAAACCAAATGCCGAATAGGATATGGATCTACTTCTTTAACAAGTCGGATTTAAATCACAGATCAAACGGGAAATATAAAAAACAAAAGTCCTTCATCCTGCTTTCCTTGAATTTGGGATGTTCAAAAATAAAAAATGTTGTTAGGTTTATTGTAAAAAAAATATGCTTGCAACTGACATGAACTGAAGTCTCCATTTCATGTTTTAGCTATTCCATCATGTCTACATTACGTTCTATCACAACATTTAACAACAAATCTTCTCTTTTGATGAATAAACCAAAGAAAATTTCCAATGAATGTAACTACCTCTCAATCTACCCTTACATCGTTCTTAATTTTCAAAATTCAAGGAATTTGAACTATTTTTTTTAAAGTTACTTGATCAAGTTAAATGTTAAATCACAGCAGAGCAAATTTAGATCAGTGTCAACCCAGTAAATTTCATCAAAATAGCTCAATCAGCTTGTATTTGTAAGATACAGTAGTAAACACGGTGATTTAATAAATAAGGATGGCAATTTTATTTACAATTTTACTCCCACTTTATTTATAATTCAAATCATTCTGCTCACATGTTTGGAAATGTAATCTTTCTCTCTTTTCAGTTTCTTTGCATTCAGTTGCAAGGTGGCCAATGTCACATGAAAGACTCTCAAGGCAAAGGCAAACCTAATTACATAAAAATGTTGTTAGCAAAATAGGCTTACAGGGATACTTTTGTTGATACTTGGATCCTTTTTGAGGACCTCTCTCAAACGAAGAAAATGAAGTTCTGGAAAGTCGTGAGCGGAAAGAGAGAAGCATGCAAAGTACCCTTCCTTAAAGACCCAACACCATATTTATTTTTCATGCATCATGCTCAAAGGTCATGGAACAGTAGGTAATTCATATAGCGTGTTTCTCCAAAAGCTCTATGAACGAGCTCAAACATACTTTTACTACATTCGCCGGTAACACGGACCTTGGTAAAGGAAAAGGCACAAAAAGCCCTTCGAAATAAGTAGTTTTTTCTGAGCATGTTAAAAAAATTTCATTTTTAATGAAATTGCTTCAGTACGTCATCTGAACAAGACATTTACAAAACTGTGTCATCCCATTCTCAGCATTAAATATTTCATCATTTGGGAAGAATGTTGGAAAGGTTGCTTAAAACTCCATTGAAAAGCTCTGCTGAAAACACGCATTGATTCTTTGCCAATGATATCAGCCTAGTTTCACTACTCTGTAGTTCTTCTCTCTCCAGTTCTATATGGTAGGAAGTGAAACACGATATTTTCTTGGAGAAAAGATTCTTGAATAACACAACACTCATAATAATAACGGAGAGAAACAATTTTAATGGGCGATATAACACACATTCAATGTATTCAAGCCCATGTTTTTTCTGTCAGCAATAAATTGTTATTGTTGCAGGAGTAATAGAAGAACTAGCAATAATAATGAAATGGAAAATAAATGAGTTCTACAGTACAACAGTCGGCACTCGGCACGGCATTTTTTGGGAAAAGGGAAATTCTTGTTAAAATATCGTTTTTAACAGAGATCTAACACAAGAATAGTCATAATCATCATCATTCTCATCGTTAGATAATAATATTGGATGGTAGTTAAACTTAGTGGATGGCTATGATGGGATATATATGCTAGGCAGTTGTAATAGAAGATGTAGATGGGAAAATGAAATCTTTCCATTGCCTGCTCTTCTGCTGGTACAGGCCCACACGGCTATTCAATGGCTTCCTTCCAGTTCAGCAGTTTTATGATTTTGACAAAAGCGACCTTATTTTTAGATCACAACTATGATTTACCTTTTAACGAGGACCAAATCATAGGAAAGAAAACGTAACAGACACTTTGTTCTTCAAAAGTATCTAGTTTTATTGTTTAATGTTCAAAGAGCCAGTTGGTTGACGAATCTGGTAGGATACTTAATGCTGGGAATTAGCACACAATTATTACGCTACCACGAAAAAAATCTCAGGAAGTTACTAACCAAAAAGGCTAAACATTATTGAAAATATATTCTTTTCAAGTACGAATAATAAGAAAAAAGTATATACCTCATTTATTTGCGTAATCATTTCGATCAGATCAATCCTTTCTGCGATTCAATGATTTTGTAGACGATGAAAGTAAATTATGCTTGAAAAGTGACACAATTTATGTAATTTATTTCCCCTCGTTGCTCATTTTCTGTCATGATAGTATCATTTTTTTTATCAACATTTGAATAGCCCATTCATAAGCGGAATACAAAGTAGCGTATTCAACTCTTTTTATTTGTTACAAGATGTCATTTTTGCAAATCCTATGTTTTCTCTGCTCCTGTTCTCCATGCCTAATTTCTTGACAGAATTATTTATTCCAAGTATGTTGAAACAACAAGTTTGTATGTGTTCAACCTTTGCTATCGTTCATTCATGAAATCTTTCACTTTTGTGCTAATCTTTCCTTGTCATCAGTACCTCAAATGTTAAGGCAAAAGATTTGGCTAATTGTATAGGACTGTAGCAAAAATTCTGTGAATGGAAAAGGCTGGTGATTTCTTATGTACATTAGGAATATAAAATACTACCACACAATACTATACTTGGTAAACAGATACTTGGATCTTCAAAAAAGCTTATCTGTATATTATGTAATGAAATGGCATGTTGGCACAGATAAATTTGAAGTGGATTGCTTCAACACAGGCATTGCATATTATTTGGCTTTCTCTTGAAGAAAAATACTGGTTTCCAGTAGCACCTATTCATTCCAGTTAATCAAAAAGACGCAAAGGTTCAATTGTCTGACTGAACATCTACCATTTCAGTCCAATTAGAAAAAAATACTGGTTTCCAGTAGCACCTATTCATTCCAGTTAATCAAAAAGACGCAAAGGTTCAATTGTCTGACTGAACATCTACCATTTCAGTCCAATTCAGGAGACCAAGGTATTCATGTATATGTTCCAGATATCACTTTCAATATTTCAATGTAAATAGCATCTTTTTTTATGTGTCATCATGTTGACATTTACAAACACAGACTTACATAGTGGAAGTTGAACTACTGGACAAGTTTTTCTGGTAGATTAGCTAGATTATGTACAAATCCAACAACTTTTCTCTTTCATCTTTCCCAATAATGCCGAACCTACCTGCTCTGTGGATACTTTTGTATTCCTCGGAACAACATTTTCCTTCGTCTCTTTACTATTTAGCAAGTCTCTGAGCAATAAAGAGAGTTTGCTACATTGCATTATTCTCACAGAATTTAAGGAATGATAAATAAGAACAGCATTACTTTTGCTGGATCGTAAAATCTTTTTCCATTTGATGAATGATATTGCTATCAATGGCTCCTTGAATATCTGCCAAATAAGTAGCATAATATTATTAAATACACAAAACTGGCTTAGCTAATAAAGCCTCATTGAGCTTCCTTTTTTCTGACTGATAAAATTCCTATAAATGTAGTTTCGTTCTCTTTTGGTCCTTTCTCATTCAATTTTTCACACAATGAAATTATTTTTATTATTACGTAGCAAAGAATAAATTTTAAGACTGCAATAATTTAAAATGTGGGGCAATACACACGAAGAAAACGCTTATATTGCCAAGTCCGGTTTTTCAAAGCTGATTTTTATATAGAGAATGGAAAATGCTGTTGTTCAATAATGTGTATCTATATAGCCACTAAACATGTACAAACATGCTAGAAAGATCTTTTGAAAAATCAGATTAAAACGTAATCCAGGTGACTCCCTTTCCGTTTTCCCCATATGGTTGATAAATTAAACGTTATGTAGCGGACTGAATGTATGAAAGGCTTGGTATTGCATAATAGAGCAATCTAGAAAAGACCCGTGTACAAAATTTCAGCTCCCTTTCCAGCTTAAAACTGCTTAGCATGTTATTATGCAGAATATGAAAGGATGCAATATTTTTGGGCTAATCATTCAAGTTAAAAAAAGTTCCCATCGAGTAAGCAACATAGTAAATAAATAGTTTAATGCGAATGTGTAAATGCCAAGGGTGGATCAAAAGCTCTAGCGTGGTTGTATTTTTCCTTTGAAAGAGAAGGGAAGTGGATGTAAGGTTTTTGTAAGAATTAGTATGTGCAACAGAGCGATACAGCTTACGGCGATATTGCATGCAATGTTAGCTGGGAGGGTAAAAGGGTCACATTGTAAAGATAACAAGTGACGATGACGATCATGAGACATTGTTGTAAAAAAAGAAAGGAAACTGGAAGCTGGAAAAGGAAATTAAAATTATGCAGGTTTATTATACAAACTTAACATCCTTCCATTCATTAAAGAAAGTTGAAGGGCATAAACACTGGAGTTGGCAAATATTATGAGGCTTCTTATGGCTTTTGCCATTTCTTCATTTAGAACTCCCTTTTAAGAATAAAAAGTTAAAAATCAATTCAAGTTCAAAACAATTTCGTGAGTGAACCTGCCCCTTCTGTCACTAGCGCCATTTGGTCCTCTAGTCTGATCACACGCAGACAATAAAAATCTTACAATGTGTAAACTATCTGATTTAGAACATCCAGTGTTAGCTATCAACTACCGGATGCTGGTTTTTACCTTAGGTTTTTGCATTTACAATTGAGTGTCCCCTTCTTTGCAAACATGAAATAGTTGTTGCATTATTTCCTGTTGTGAAACATACTGGCATAATAGCTTTATGTATTTCAATTAAGTTTATGATGCCTACAAGCTGTACAACACGTAGACATTTTAAGTTTGTGTGGCTTTTTGACATATAATCTTATTTTCAGACCTTTTCCTCTAAGTACGACGACTTTATTCCCCCCAACTTTCTAATCATTTTATCTAAGCATATTGTTTTAGAATTTCAAACAAATCAAAAATCCTTACATAAGGTAAGAATTTCTTTGAAAGTGGAAAGTAATCTTATTTTCAAGCAAAATTAGAAAGAATTATTAAAATTTCAAAATTTAATTTTAATATGCAAACCATATTAGACTGAAGAATTACGCTTGTAGCACTTTTTGCTTACCACCCACACAGGCTGAGTATTTGATGAGGTTTCTTGAAGAATTTAATGATTTAAGTGATTTAAGTGAAGACGGACATTGCATTGACCGGTTGGTTCGTACATACCATAAATGTACACACGGCGATCATCTACTCAAAATATTCAATCTTTATGATATGCTGACTTGTTCTTTTAGCAAAGCTCTTCCTCCTTTACCTTGTATTAGCCATCTGTGCTTCTTTGGTCAGAATAAAAAACGTTAAAGAGGAAATGTCGTATCATCCAGGTAAAGAAATAAAACTTTCCAAATAGGCCGAGCCAGAGGAAAAAAACTGGAAGGAGAATGCTACTTCATGCGAAAACATTTGACTGGATTGTATATGGAAAGTGTATTTGAAACAATTCCAATTCCGGTTAGTGTTCATTATCGTGTTTAATCCAAGATTTAGTTGAGGAAGCTGGCTTAATCATAATGGCATTTCGTAGCTGTATTTTAAAGAATTTTTTATGTAGGTTCAAATTAAATGAAAACAGAATGGAAGTATAAATACCTACGTTTATTTACATTTTAACAAAGTAGTTAGATATTTTAAATGTGAATTAGGTAAGTACCGTTATATTTGACCGTAGGTTTTTATGTACATAAAGGGAGACTGGATTTATTATCATCTATTCAAAAAGATGCTAAAAAGGTAAATAAAAATTCTCGGGTTCGGTCCACTCTCACTTCATTCCACAACACTTGTTGAAAGCTATAAAAGAAATGCTTGGCCTACCCCGAAATAAATTCCAAAGTTTGTTAATGAGCACATATTATTATCCCCGTCTTGTTTCTTTTCTTTTACAAAGATGAAATTGAAGCCGGCTTGGGGGAGCAAGTTTTTATTCCATCTTTTTTAACTACAGCAGCAGCATCTGGGCTCATCATGCACATCTACAAAACATTATTGAAGGAAGAAAACACGACGATGTTTCAACTTGAAAGGGACGTGTCTCCTTCAATCTTTCTTTGAAATCTTATTATTAGCTATTACTTTACTCCAACCACCACCATTTCGTATTAAATATTTTGGGTTTCTTCCAGGGTAGATTGATGACGATACTGTGATGTGATTCAGCTGGTTCTCCATCTCAGCTTGTATAATAATGGAATGCTTCAAGTTTGTGAATGGAAACGGAACAATGTGAAAACTGACGCAGCATATATATAGGGGCTGTGTGAGTGATGCGACAGTAACTTGCAAGTGAATTCATGCCTTGGTTTAATCAGGTACATATCTACATCTCCAAGAACGTTTTACTAGACGTAATACGATAGCAGCTTTAAAACTTAAAGGATAACTTTAGAAATTAATAAATAGACCAACAGCTGAAGAATTTAGGTTAAGATTCGTGGAGACGGATAATCAACAAAAAGATTTTTTAGTTTGGAATACACAATTTAAAATTTTTATGGATGATTAATGAAAGACACCCTTTAATTCTGTGATTATGCTTGCACATGTAATGCAACTGCGAGCAATAAACACTGGATTTTGATTATGAACGATGGCGGCTCCACTGTGTTGGTAGCAACAACCGCATTCACTTGTTGCGCATATTCTTCTGTTTTTACTCTGTGTAGACAAATAATGATTACAAATCCTTTAATTTTTCATAGCAATAGTGTCAGTGTGTAATCAGAAGAAAGATTAGCCACAAAGTAAGGATGTGGCTTTGGTCCCTTCCTTCCTGGATTGTCTTTGAAAACTGCATTTTAACCTTATATATAATATTATGCTGGTTAGAAAGATCCCGCAGAAGTCACAAGATGACAAGATTGTTCGATTAAATGTAGAATATTTGGTTGACTGACACATTGATTTACTTTTAGTTTAAACATTCAATACTACTGACATATATAACACTTATATGAATACCATTTTGATTCGGATGTGGTGGAGTAAGATATTCTAGAATGCATAAACCAGTGACAAAGATGTAATCCACAAAAGCTTCATGATCTGTATTTTGTATGCTCGTGGGAACTCGTCCTAGTTTTTATTACTTGAAGTTTTATTGACGTAATTTCTAAATTTTACCATTAGCGACTTGTTTATAAATATCAAATCACATCAGTTTGTCCAAATTATTTTTAAAACCAACAGACGCTTGCATAAAGTTGAAATGAAGATAAAAACTGACATGGAGCAGAATTTGTTTTTACTCTAGGCTTAAATTCCAAAACAGCTTCGTTTTCATATAGCAAGTTGAAAGGAAGAACATGAAAAACAGTCACATCTAAAACTTTAAAAGGGCACCGTAAAAGGAGCGTGATTTCACGCTTTTGAGAACAATATTAGCATTCCTATTCAAATATTCTTTGTCATGCTTTAATCAAAGTTACACAATGATGCAAATGATACGCTAAAAGCTCCTAATCATAAGTGAAATAGAAATATTAATGCTAGATGATAGTATATGTTTGAACTGTACTTTTAGAAGTTCAAAATCTATGTTTTTGAGAAGCAAATGATTATAGATTTGAAAAATATACACAAACACACGGGAACAAGAATGGATTCTCTAGAAAATTTAAAAATCACTCTTGCCCTTTCAATCTTATAAATCAAAACAATAGGAAAATATCTTCAATAAAAAATATTAATTCTCATCGTTGGGCATAAAACACTAGACCGTTGGTGTTCATAAAAGGACAAGAATTACTTGCAATTCAAGTGCCATCAGTATGAATATTGAACTACGTAGACTTAACAGTAAGGTCTCGTGTTTAACATGAATGTTTTTCTCTGGATCGTATCCAGTCTAAATGATTTTTGGTATTGCACCTCAAATTACCTGAAATATGCTTAAAACCCTTTAACAAATTACAACAAAGTGTTTAAAAAATGAACTTCCCAAAACTTTCAAAAATGTTTGTGTAAAAATAATATTTTACTTTAATACACTCAGATCATGGTGATAAGTTGTGAGGAAATATGATTTATAATCAACACTCCAGGAAATAAAAAAAAGTTTTATAATCATATTCAGTTACTTCATTTATATCTGCAACCGTGAACATAATACTTAAAAATATACATTTTATTACGCTACAACCATTGTCAAGCAAGGAAAACAATTTCTTTGCTAAACTTACACTTATTGATATTCTCCGCATGTATTCATGTTTATAATAAGTTGATTGTCCAGTTGACAATGGGATCTTTTACGGAAGAAGTGAAGAGTAAAAATGGATTTTCATATCTGAAGATCATCTCCTCATAAGAGTTTTCGTGGTAGTAGGGCACACTACACAGCAGGGTAACAGACCTGGCATGAGGCATATGACTTTTCCTTTATACAATAAGTTTTTTTTTATTTTTCAGTGTGAAGAATGATTATAAGCAGACTTTAAGTTTACTGGAGTCATATCATCACGGTGATCTTATGTCAGTCAGTAGGTGCAAGGAGAGAAAGGGCAAACTTTTTATCTGATGCATTTTTAGTGTAAAAAGCATTTTATGTTTTGAAAGGAATTCTTCGTAAAATGCAAGTTGTACAAGAAAGAGTGCAAGCTCAAACAGTGGTTTCTTAGAGTAGGTCAGCATTACCAAACATCTTTTGAATGGAATCATTATTTCAAGAACCCATTTAGGAGAAATAAAAGACTGCAACAAATCTTGTGTTTTTGAACGATTCCAAAAGACGATTTCCTGTTTTGGGAAGAAAAGCTTAATTTACTAGACCGAAAGGACCAATCTTTATTACTTTTACTGGACATGTTGCACACAGAAATGACTTTTTTGTTTAAAATTGGTTTTAGTGAAAGCAATAAAAAACGAAAAAGGGAATAAAGGATGAAAATCCACGAGACAATGTATTTTGTGGAGGCTTGTGACACTAGAATAAAAAACGTACAACATTCTTAGCAATAATAATCATGTTGCACTTGCAGTATTTTCATTGTTGTTACCCTTTAAAACGACTTTTTACAATTGAAATGCTCCAGCGCATTTGAAGCAGAGAGAAGGTCAAGCAAAAAAGGGATTCATGGGCGTAGCACTCTTATCACCTGAGAGTTTTCATTTAAAAGTTCAAGGAGCCTTTTATAAGAAGGTGTGTGGGTAAATATAAAACCCAGAGGTAAAATTACTCAGAACGGATAAGTTGCAGAGGATCTTGTAAGACATATCGCAAGGGAATATTTGTTGGCCTTCTTTTCCTACCTTAATACATCTTTTTAGATCTACTGTTGTACCCACTGTACCGTATGATTTCTAAAATGGGCAGGGCTCACCAAATTCCTAATGAAAATGAATTACTTTAAGAAACATCCATAATCATAATCACTATTGTCTCTTTCTTCGAATACCTATAAAGTGCGTGCGTACTACCCTTTATTTTCGTACAGCATTCTGAACATTTATGAATTCCCATCTTTGGAGGAGGATGATGACAGGACCTGTTGTGCTTACCAGCTGAGCATGATCATAAGGCACGACTGCACAAAAATGGGTGTTACGCTATTGTATTTATTTCCAGCAAAAATCAAATTTAAGGGCTATTCTTGTGAACCTGTTCGCATTCTTTAATGGTCAACATAATTTATTATTTTTCTAATCTAACCTTCAATTTCAATTTTCAATCAATACATTAAGAATGTCTTTAAGGCATTGGATCCTTTAAGTTGTCAGAACCCTTTTCAATTCAACTGAACATTAGTTGTTCCGACTATCAATTAAAATCAAGGTTTAACTATGACGGTTACGCCATAAAGTCAGAGAAAAAGTCATGGACAACTGCAAATAGTTCGAAGAGTTAGTCAGGACAATAGATTATTCCAATGGCTTTAGTTGTATCAATGATTAACTGTGTCCCAATTGAGATAATTTTAAGAGTACTCAATTTATTGTTCCGCTATTTTAAATCGCATATCATTTACTTGATTAAGCAAAAAATCAACCTGATTTTAAGATATTTGGTTTCAAATACATTTGACTTTTTCCAATGATGATGAGCATCTTTCGAATTTGAGTGGCAGCTGTACATTAAAAGTGGAATATAAATAATAAAAGTATATGAATCAACAGGGAGCGGCACCACAACTCGTCGACTCCAACAATGGATTTTCCAGAACAGTGCATATTGTTATCAATCCGTAGTATTTCATAACCAGTC
The DNA here is from genome assembly GCA_036507315.1 of Lepidocyrtus fimetarius. Classification (NCBI taxonomy): domain Eukaryota; kingdom Metazoa; phylum Arthropoda; class Collembola; order Entomobryomorpha; family Entomobryidae; genus Lepidocyrtus; species Lepidocyrtus fimetarius. Next base: position 10,563 of record JAANSO010002393.1, read on the forward strand.
GCTAACTGCTTTATAAGAGTTGCTTTTATAAAGTAGCTGAAAATACGTTTTTTTTTCTTCGTGACCAAGTTTAATCTTTATGTCTGTTAGCTCTTTCTTTCCTTCTGTATAATTTTATATTTTAACAATCTTTTCCATTTTTCCACTTTGGAAATCCTTTTGGTTTGATTTTCTAATCAGACAGATTTGAGCTCTAAAATTTGACTACCTTTTTAACTCTCCTCGTGAAGATCATTTTTTTTTCATTCGTGAGTGTACATTACGCTTGGTTAATATTATTCCACTTTTTATTGTTTACTTTCAACAATGGGCTAGAAAGTTATCACTGGTAAGAGAAATTCAAATGCATAATATAATCAACAGGACAAGTTAGTATGCCAATATGAATCGGCAAAAGCTTTAGAAAAGGTTTTATTATAAAACTTAGCAAAACAATGCTGTGTTTGATTTCAATGAAAATTGTTCCAGTTAGTTACATTTAATGTAAAATCTTTTCACAGCAAGAATTAAAGAAAATTGTTTGCTTGTTGGTGTGCTCCTTTGAGGTAAGCAAAACATTTAAAAGAAAATGGAAAAGATTGGTGTGATTTTGAAATCATGATTTTCATTGTGAGCTGGAAAACATACAATTAACTTACGTAAAAGCTAGACTTGTAAGTGGCCGACAGTTTGACATGCTATGATGTACATTGTTTTCCCTTCTCCATCCAACCATGTCGTTTTCCACTGACTTTAACAATCTCTAAAGAGAAATAAAAACAAAAGGAGCTTTTTACACACAAAACTCACCATGATATGGAAGATGAGAGTTGATCGGCAACTCTATTTTTATTATTATTACTAAACTGTCAGCTATTTCTAATCATTTTCTCTCTGGAAGAGATGTGATAAAAAGCAGATATTATTATTGAGCTCCAATAAACCTGACCCAATAGAAAAAATACACGTTTGGGTATAGTAAAATGAATATAGTAAAACTTTCTTTTCTCTTGATTCATTCAAATTTCTAATTGGATCCTTTCCCATAAAAACAACTCTCAGCTCAAGGTAGGCATATTATTGCTTCTCACATGCTGACACATAATACCAACAACGGAGTGGATCAAATCTAATAGGTTTTTCTTCTCCAACTGCATTATTATTACCTACCTATTTCATAGTTTCACTACATTTTGATTTCTTTTAAATCACTCTTTACAAACTAGATTTGGAAATGAATCAAGTGCAATCAGAGAGTTGAAAAATAGGTTGCGCATGCAACAGTGTTAAAAAAGTGAAAGACAGGTTGAAACTCACTGAATTAATTCAGACCAAATCTCTGGTCATTTCATGATCATGATCCATTAACAACGACGTTTATGAATGTTAAAAAGGCTACTGCTAGTTTTAAAGGCTGGATTCAATTTCTACTTTCTGGTTTTAAGGCATTGCTTACTGTGATTAGCCAATGTACTGCGTGCCGGTATTATGCATAATATGTCCACGTCAGTAAATCTGATTACATAGTTTGAAGATGGGAAGGAAGTCTTATTAAAACTCCTTTCAAAATAGATGTGTTTTATTTTTATGCTTATCTTCTGTGAAGTGAAATCAAAGATAAATTACTGTGCTTGAGGCAAACCAACGTGGTAGAAGCTAATTACAACATTAACGCTTGGATTCAAATCCGAATCACACTTGCAAATGGGATGCTACAGGGTTTCCACACCAGTATCGTGATTTGCAGCTTTTACCGAAAAGGCCTGTGAGAAATAACTTCCAAGATAATAACTGCGATAATGATAATATACGGTTGATTTGTTGATATCAGTAATATTCATCATCTTTCTTTCGTGTCAGTCATTCTAATCTCTAACAATGAGGGAAAATAAACCGTAGAATTAAGAACAGGTTCCGCTTTCTGTTAGATAATTAAATTCATCAAATGATATTTGGTTACAGCATGTTACGTTCCTTAGGTTTTGTACGTTAAACAAAGTTGCAATAATTAGTCTCATGCAATCAATCCGAAATTAATTCTATTGGATTACAGAGTAAAAACAAATACCGGAATGGTTAGTACAAGTAACAACTCATTTTCCAGTGCTGGTGGCTTTGTAAACTTTCCCTGTACAATGATTTTCATTTGTTTTGTTTGAGATTCGCTAATTGCGTATTTGAAGTAAAATGTGTGGACTAGGCAGCAAAATACGATTATGTAGTTTCTTTTGTTTTTGCGCAACACGTGTAAGCTTTTCAACTTTATTGCTCGAATTCAGTTGTATCGAAAATGTCATTTTGTGCCTACCACGCAATAAGGTTTCGCACAAATAAAATTAGCAGCATGGACTCTGAGACCATTAAGTAAAATCATTTTTTGTTAGTATATGGAGTACAAAATTGCACATAAATATGTGGAAAGCTGCTAAAATATAATCTTTTGTACATAAAAACACCGAAAACCTACATCGTAGACAAATTTGCTATAAAATCTGCAGATGAAGCATATATTTTTCAATTTTCAAAAAGTGGGACAATGATGTAATACTGAGATTTGATGAAACGACAGAAACATCTTTCAATGTTTGTTCACTTACTGTTCTTTTTTCAAAAAATTCCAGCGCAATCGAGGATTGATGTAAATCTATTCCTTATTGACATCATCCAAGCACGATTGGAATCAGATAAATGTTTACATTCTTATAGCTTTTGTATTCTTTTGAATTTATGCTACTAGTAGGAAGTCTAATGAACTAATTAATATGACAAAACTGTTTGCAGTGCTAAAATGATAAAACAAAGTAATAATTGACGCTAATCAGGCTACCGTCATCTAAGGAACTATTGCTTGCGTAATTATATGCGCTACGCTTGTATCACTTTCAGATAATAAATCCTAACAGCAGGCTGACAAAATAAATATGCATTAGTTCAACTACGTGACAATAATTACCTATATCAACTGCGAAATAATTTTATTCGCTAATTAATGCTCGCAATTCGCATGAATTTAAATATTTGCAAAGCATTGCGTATTTCAACAGAAAATTAATTTCATGATCAAAATCTGT
>JAANSO010002394.1:0-13611 GCA_036507315.1 Lepidocyrtus fimetarius
CAGATATCTGATATCAGATTCCATCCCTACTGTCCAGTATTTAAAAATGCAAAAGTACTTAAATTAGTCCTTACCTTGCCATAAAACCCTTTCATCTCAAAATCCTTGCCAATCCGGTACGGAATGCATCCCACGTAATTCAAGATTTTGAAGTAGAGTCCCATCGGAGACATCTCTGGCGGTTGCTCAGGTTCTTCCTCCTCCGGTTTCGGAATGACAATCACCACATGCCTTCGAGATCGCTCCGGACGGTGTTCTCCGGTTCGTCTCAGAATCCCCCCGGGCGCTCGCCTTTCGTTCACTTGAAGCTCTTCAGATGGACGAAGGGTAGGCGGAAGAGGAGGACTCGGTGGGCTTTCTTCATCTTCTGTAAAATGTAATTCAAGCGTATTTAATTAAATAATTAAAATAATTCTTGCGTAAATCCAAACTGTTTTACTCTATTGTGTCTAAGCTTTGCTTAAGTTTCGTAATAAATCTTTACCAGAATCTAAAGGAATGTTCACGAAACCATCTTCTTCAAATTCCCAATCTGGGTCATTCCACGGATTACGATCCCGGAAATGTCTCACGATTCCACGGTGATAACTATTTTCGCCGTCACTTTCACTAGCCATCCTTTCTTAAGTTTCAGAGCGCTTGGCTTAACTTCCCTACAAAATATTGCTAATTATTTTAAATTTATTTTCACTTTTAAAATAATTTTAACTTTCACCGAAACAAGAGCTTTCTCCTGTACAAGTTTAGTCTCGAATGAAAAAACGTGGAATGGTCTTTCCCGGAAAACGCAAAAATGGCAGTGATCCTCCACACACAAGTCCCGTGACGTGAGTCACTTTTAAGCCATGTCCGGACAAGAAAAATGCGTATCTTTTGCATTACTTTCACACCCTTCCTGTATTCTTTTCTTTTTTCCTTCCTTCGTTGATTTCCGTATAAAAAACAATGCTAAAATGCAACAGGGCAGTATTTAAATATAAAATATCGGCATTTATTGCATAAACATGACCAAACAGGTCATCATTATCATCAATGGATAAACAAATACCGGCAAATAGCTTCATATCGAGAAATTAGCATTGCTTCTGCCACCCTTCATTTCGTTTTTTCAAAGGGAGAATGTTCCAGGAAGGTGCGTGCTGTACTGCTTGCTTTTTACTTTCACAGGATAGGACACAAAAGATTCTGTCCATCATTTTTCTCCCTTGAGATTCCAAAGGAGCTAAACTGTATTTTTCAAAGCAGAGTTACGTAGTTAATAATTTATGAATATTTACAACATCAACAATGAACATCATCAAAGCTTAAATATTTTTAAATTGCAATCCAACGTTTTGTAATTGCACAACAAGATGAAGAAATAATGACTAGTGAAAGAATGAATTTTTCATATAGGAAGAAAACATCTCCTGATGCTAACATTTTAAGCAAATTACGATTTAAAAACATTTTAAAGGGACGTTGTTCATTGTCAATGATAAAATTTAATAAATGCGTTTAAAATAGCGTTTACCTCAGAAGATTGATTAATTTATTAATTTCCAGCTATAAACTTTACATTTGCAAAACTTAATAAGTAACGCTTAATTTTATAGTTACTTACATAAGTGTTGGGAAGGAAAGGGGAAATGATAGGCAGAATCTTATTTGCCCATTCCTGTGGCAAAAAAAACAAGCAATAAAGCACGCATCATACTTAGACTTTCTCTCGTCTATGAAAACGAAATGAAGGGTGATTAAAGTCTTAAAATTATGTAATGAAGGAAGTTGGATAGGGCGTGTGCCTTAAAACTAGAAAATGGACAATCTACACTATTTTAGCCAAACTGTCTAAGTCTCGTGTTTCCTCGTTCTCCTCCTTGTCTCTTTGACTTAGATTCATTCTTAATTCTCTCGCTGTTCTCATTCTTGCACTAATGCTAGCAGCAAAAATTTAATATCTGTTTAATATTTACGGAAGGACAATAATCTGGGGCAACAGTAGAGTACGCCGAGATGTAACAGAAATCATATGAAATCCAAACAGGGACAGTTCATTTTAAAATGTTTATTACTGCTGACGAAAAAAAAATTAATAAGTATTTTACATGATCTAACCATTTCTATTGCATACGATAATTTTATTATGTGCGTCTTGGACTTGTTTACAAATGAAAATTCAAAATGAATATAAATTGGTTGCAGGTCGTACTACAGACTTTTAATAAATTTAAATAGGGGAAACAGAATAAGTTGTTAACCCCACCTGGTAAATTTTGCATCATCCTCCTGCTCCTCCCTGTCCTTTTTACTTGTCTCCATTCTTAATTGCCTCGCGGTTTTCATTTTTGCAGTGGTTGCAGCAGCACAAGCCTACAAACCAAGTAGACAAATGTGCTTTTTAAATGTTTTCATTAAAATTATCAATTTATTACTGTACCTGGTTGATATAACAACAGAGGAGTATACTGAAGATAAGAATTTTAAAACTTCCGAATTTCATTGCAAATTTTAAAAAGTAAATTGAATTTTACAAATTGTGCAGTAAAAAATAGAACAAAGAATACAATTAAGTAAACTCAAAAGAAATTTATGTTATTGGGGACGTCTGGTCTCAACAATTGAAAGGAAGTGCATTGCCGTCATGATCACAAACTATTAAATACAGAATAAGCACCCCGTCAATAATTTTATCTTCAGAAATCAATAGAAGCTCGTACTTACGCGGAAAATTATAGCTTTGTCAAGGTAGATTATTCCCCTTCCAAAGCCGTTACTTGATCAATCATTCGTGAAGATTCCTTTTCTTCCATTAACCGTCACTGTCATCATGAACCCATTCTCTAACGACAATAACGATATTTAAGTTTTAATTGCAGCAATTTTATTAAAAACTTACCCGATTTGATGCTCTTTCCTCGTGGTAGAACAGCACCGCTGCGTTCCAAATATGCAACGCTACAAAGATGATATCTACAACCACTGCCTACGTCGCCCTTCATTTAGTTTTCCTGGAAGAGAAAGTGACAGTCAAATCCGTGCTTGCTCTTTACTTTTTTGTCACGGGATGGGACAAATAAGATTTTGTCATCATTACTACTCCGTTGAGACTCAAAATGAGCTAAAGCAAAAGCATTTTTGGCATTTAAATGCCCATGGGCAACTGTGTATGGTGGGGAAAATATGCATGAAAAAATGGAAAAAATGAGTTCAAAACGAGAAAATCATAATTTTATACATTTTTTTTGCTTGAAACTTAAAAATAATTCTCATTCTGCCCCGTATTCTTATGTTAATCTGTAAAAAGATAGACCTTGAGAAGGTATTTTAAGATCTTAACAGTTACATTTTTTAATACTTTGTTAATATTTTCGTAATTATATTTTTTGTATGGACATGACGTGTAAATCCAACATTATCTCCCTTTCATTGATTTGCAAAGATCGTCTACTTCGTTATTTTTTCAACCGTAGGTATTAGCTTGGGCAGATTTTCCAGCTTTTTCTCTTTCCTCCTTAGTCGTTTCCATTCTTATTTGTCTAGCCGATTTAAAAACAGTAGTTCTTGCAGCGGAAGCCTAACCAACAATTTTATATGATTATATTTACGAAACCATTAACTTTTGGATATACATGCCTGACCAAAAAGGTAACAGAATAGAGCAGCACAAAATAATATAATATACCTTTCCCTAATTTCACTATCTGCAAGCAGTAATTTTGCAAAAACACTATGCGGAATATTGCAGATTTTGACGTGTAAGTAAATAATGAGCAATCCCATCAGAACTAAACTAAAATGGTTATTAAAACGAACCGTTAAAAATTAAAAATTAATTTTTATTAGTTTTGTAATAGACAATAAAATTACATAATGGATCTTAAATATTATTACGCAGCAACATTAACCATCAACCTTGAATTGTTAAGATCCTCCAGATCTTTCTCTGGAGTGTAAGGAAGCTTAGCTTTCTTATTTTAATTTAGCCCCGCTGGAAGGGTTTTGCATAAGCTTCCTGCTGTTCCCTTTCTTCCTTCGTCATCTCCATTCTAATTTGTCTTGCAGTTTTTATTCTTGCGGTAGTGGTTGCAGCGTAACCCCTCTTGCAAACTGCTAAAGCACAATTTTATGGTCATTCTCATTATGGCAAATTCTCTACATCCTGAATTATGGTTCCGCCAGGGCCGGGCCAAGTCACGCGGGGGCACTGTTGATTTAGATGCGATATTGGTTTAAAAATTGGGGTCAAAGCTCTCGTAAAAGCCAAAAGAAGTTTTTTCTACAGATTTTACGCTCGGATTTAATAATCTCTTGTAAAAGGAAGCGACAATGAACATAATTACTCACAGAAAAGGTTTTCAAGACTAAATTTATTTACATTATTTACAACATCCTTACATTTTTTTTCTACGATGCAACTATCAGTAAGATTTTGAAGCTATATTGCCACAGTTTTCTAATAAGATTAAATATTATTGGTTTAATTATAACTGTAAATTAAATATTTTGAATATTTTCTAAGGTTTAATTTCTAGATTTCTCATTAAAACTATCTTAAATATATGGTTTAAATAGAACGAAAATGTGTATTATCAATACGGTGTCATCCCACGTTAGAAAGTTTCGCAGATTTCTCCAGTTTCTCCTTTTCTTCTGGAGTTGTCTCCATTCTGATTTGTCGAGCCGTTTTCATCACACGAGTTGTCGATGCGGAAGTAACCTTTAACCAAGTTTAATTATTTATTGTGAAATAATTGATAAAAAAACTAAACTTTAGTGTTGTTTACCTTATCAAAAAAGTAACACGAAACAACAGTGAAAAGGAAAATATATAAGATTCCTAATTTCATGATGAAATAGTTAAATTAGTGCTTAATAATAATTTTACTAAGGAGAAACTAAAGTTGATGAAATTGCTGACTGTTGATGTAATAATTACTGATTGGGGAGCCTGGTTTCAACAATTGACAGAATATACGCAGCTGTCATGAGGAAGCACTGAAAAACAACAAACAAGAAGGAATTTTTATTACCCTGCGTGCGACGCTAAAACAATTTGCGTCATTAAAGTTAATTACTTATGCTGAATATAAGAAATCTCTGTCGATGTAGATAATCCCTCTCCCAAATTCAATCCATTCAATCAATTCAAATGCATCCCATGCACTTCAAGTACATTGCCATTGGAGACATCCCTGGCGGTTGTTCCGGTTCTTCTTCCTCCACTTCCGGAATGACAATCACCAAATGATAAAAAGTGTTTTTCTACAGATTTAGCGTTTGGTTTACTAAACTCTTGTAAAACACAGTAACAAAGAACAAAATCACGGCTGGGTACAAAGATTAGACGAGTCGTTAGAGATTTTATTTTAATTTATATTATTTGCAAATTCATTACACACTTTTGTGATTCTTAAATGGTGCAGTTAACAGAGCTAAGACTTAAAAGTTAATACGATTTAATATTATGGGTTCATTAGTAAAATTAACAGTTTGAATATTTCTAAATGTATATTTAATTATTAGATTACACTAAATTATAATATTGAATGGTTTAAGTAGTCTAAAAACGTGCATTTTTAACAGAGTATCAACCATACTTAGCATATTTTGCATTTTGCTCCATTTTCTCTTTTTCTTCTGGAGTCGTTTCCATTCTGAGTTGTCTTGCCGTTTTCAACATACGCGTTGTAGAGGCAGCGGAAGTCTGGAATGCAAGTTTTTATTAAAATAATTAAATTATTGATATTTTAGTGTACTTTACCTTATCGAAAAAGTAACAGGCAATTACAGCAAATAGGATGTATAATATACTTAACTTCATTGCGATACACTCAAAGAAAATTAGTATGCGCTTTAACTTATAATAAATATAAATAAATAGAGAAAACGTGAGTGAAATTGTTGACTTCTGATGTAGCAATTACTGATTCGGGAGTCGGGTTTCTACAATTGAAGGAAAATACGCAGCCGTCACGAGAAAACATTAAAAATCAAAACATATTTTAATTACTTGACAATAAAAATATCAACGTCATTGAAATAAATTTCTTAGTGATTACGTTGAAAATGAATCCTCGTCAATGTAGATAATTCTCCTTGCAAAACCGAGTCAAAATCATGGAGGAAAGGTTGAAGGTGTTTTTAGAACAAAGAAAAGTGAAATTGACCAGAACTTCGATCTTGTACATTGTTCAAAATTTTAGAGTGATTCTCATTATGCCCCGTTTTCCCACGTGAATTTGCAAAAAGTTTCAGACCTTATAAGACTTCGTAAATTGTTAATAATTACATTTTTACATGGATTTATTTACATTATATTAAACACATTTTCTGGATGGACATGGAGATGATGTACAGTGAACGTAAATCCGTTAAAAGTTAGATATTTTTAAAATGTAATCTAAATCAATTAATATTTATATTGCAAATAGTTACGGAAGGAATAAAATAATTTTGCAAGAAATAAGTATTTTTAAATATTTAACCCCTGAATGGTTTTGAATCTTCCTCGTGCTTCTCCCTTTCTTCTTTCGTCATCTCCATTCTAAGTTGTCTTGCAGTTTTCATCCTAGCAGTAGTTGTTGCAGCGTAACCCTTTAAATCAAAGAAATTAAGGCAATTAAAAATGCTTCTCAAACGCTAATTATTACAATATTTTTAAAGTGCTTACTGGGTTGAAATAATAGCACAAGATGATACAGAAGATAACAAAAATTTCTAACTTCATTGTAATTTTTTAGAATTAGTTAAATATTTGTAAAGGATATTAGTTTAAACTTGGATGTATATATGGATTATTTTTGAATGGTAAGTAAAAAGTTAGTTATTGGGAAGTCTGGTCTCGACAATTGAGAGGAAGTACCCTGTCGTCATGAGCACAAACTGCAAAAAAGACAAAATATTTCCTTGAATTGTTCAATCTATGAAAATAATTAAAATCGGTTAAATCTTCATTGTTCTAGAGAATTTACATTTTTCAATAAATTATTAATTACCCGATTGGTTGCTCTCTCAGCACAGTAGAATAGCATGACGGCGTTCCATATTTGCAACACAGCCAAGACCTTGTCAACAGTTTGCACCTTTGGAAGCGAGGATAAAAAGACGAAATATCATTGTAAGAAAGGGTTTAACAGGAAGGGAATAAATATGAAATTAAGATTTTTTTATTAAGGGGTAGGTTGTCGAGGTCGCGTTTCAACAATGGAGAGGAAGTAAGCTGCAGTCAAGACAAAGCACTGTCGCCATACAACCAATCCTTGAATAGATCAACGTATAACAAAACAAAGCGTTAAAATAACTAATCCAGTTTTAATTACTATTTAACTATTTACGTCAATTCGATTTCATACCCGATTGGATGCTCTCTCGGCAAAGTAAAAGATTGCCGTCATACTAGCAATTTGTAGCATTGTGCTGATCTTGTCTTCAATTTTTATTACTGGGCTTAACAAGATGCTGTAGAACAATGCAAATGCCAACGCACTTCTTGCCAAAGACACAGGTTAGATTATCATCTCCAAGTTAAAGGAAGCCATCAACGAAAATGGGCAAAATGAAAAGGGTCCATCTAATTTTCTCCGGCCACAAACGAAAAGTGCAATCTAACAGGGCTAATTTCATTAAAAAGGGGGCCATTCACACTGAACTGGACTGTGTTTTGCAAATAGCTCCGTAGCTCCTTTTAAAACCTGAGGTTGTCCCACAAATAATCTTCACTTGGATTTCAACGGCGCCTAATTTTTATCCAAATTTTCCATCCCAAGGATGAGCAATAAAAAAATGCATGAATCGACGTCATATCCTGTTGAATAATTATGGAAGGACAATAATCTAGTGCAATAGTAGCGTACCTCGAGATACAAAAGTAATCATATGAAAACAAGAGAAAGTTCACTTTAAAATGTTGAGTTTACATTGAAATAATCTTTTTAAGAAGGATTTTACATAATCTAACCATTTATTTTGCCATAACTTTTTTAAATATCGTAACCACAAATTATGATTAAATTGTTACATAGTAATGTTATAATATTGCATAAGATAATAATTTTAACTTGTATTTTATAGTATACGTCGTGAACATTATTTACACAGAAAAATTAATATAAATTGATTGCAGATCGTACTACATACTTTTAATTAATACTACAGGAAATTGAGTAGTGCTTAAACCTGGGAAATTGCTCATTTTATAATATTTAACCCTGCTGAAATGGTTTTGCATAAGCTTCCTGCTTCTCCCTTTCTTCCTTCGACATCTCCATTCTTATCTGTCTGGCAGTTTTCATCCTAGCAGTAGTGGTGGCAGCACAGCCCTAGAAATCAACAAATTATTTGAAGTGTTTTTAAACTTTTATTAAATGTTTAAGGGTTTACCTGGTTGAAGAAGTAGCAAAGAATGATGCCGAAGACAACAAAAATTTCCAATTTCATTGTAATATATAAGAACAGTGCACTTTTTAATCTACAGGAAATATAGAAACTAGGATTTAACTTAGGTGACTTATTGTTGATTAATGTAACAGTTAGTGAATTGGAATTCTCGTCTCGACAATTGAGAGGAAATATGCCGCCGTCATGATCATAAACTGCGAAAAACAAAGAAATAAAGTGACATCAACATCGTTTACGTTAAGCAATAAAAATATTATTGTTGCTTACGCTGAATATTAGAGATTTGTCAAGGTACGTGATTCCCCTTCCAAATCCGATTGGATATGCTGTCAATTGCTCAACCATTCTAGAAGATTCCTCACGGTCCATTAGCATTTCACTGTCGTCAAGTAGCCATTCCTTGAACTGATCAATCTAGATAAAAATAAAGATTACTAATGAATTAATAAAAAAACAAAGTGTTCAATATTTTCTTGATTACCCGATTAGATGTTCTTTCGGCATAATAGAATAGCATGACGGCGTTCCATATTTGCATCACGGCCAAGATCTTGTCCACAGCTTTTACCTTTGGATTTAACGAGCTGCTGTAGAAAGCAGCGACGGACAAGACGCTCACAGCCAAGAACAAAGGATAGATGACGTTGATCGGCATGTTCAAGATTTTTGATAGCTTCCTGAATTGTCTGTAATGCTGGGTGATGTCCTCATGCTCGCGGTCATCATCTGGAGCCACATCATCCGGAATCAAGCAATGAAACTCGTCCGAGCACTGATGAAAAATCCGGGCCGTCAAGATGAGTAGGCCAACTCCAGCTAGTTCAATGAATTTTGATGCGATGTCTGCGATCAGGACAACAAATCCGGCAGAGAGCTGAAGTCCAAGTGGCCAATCCAATTCATTTCGAACGCTATTCCACAATTCTTCATAGTCCAATGATTTGCATATGCAGGCAAACATTCTGAAGTAGAATTTACAGACGTTGGTGAAGCAAAAGCTGTAAGTTGTTCCTTCTAGAAGTCCTTCAGGATACTTTAAGGTCAGGATTAAAGACAAGAGAAAGCTGAACAGCAAGAAGATGCCCACCTGTAAAAAATTAGGTCAAATATGTTTACATTAGTTTATTTTAAATAAATCACAAAAGTTCATGGGCTTACTGCAACAAAGTTGGACGTCTTGTAAAGCTCGGCCTTGAACTCGGATTCGTGTGCCTGCCTCAATGCTTTTTTGTAGAATTGAAACCGGTAAAGAAACGTGTAGATGACCGCAACACGAAATAACAAACAAAACAATTGTAAGACAAATGCAATGAACTGTTCAATAACAGTTGTTGCAGTTCCGGTTAGATGGATTCCAAACATGAGACAATAGCGAAATTGTGCCAAGGTGTACACTCCAACCACCAGATGAATGATTTTGTACGGCCACTAATAATGAATAAAATAAAATAGAATTTATAAGAAAAAATAGTTTAAATGCAAAATAAATCCATTACTGGATTAACTAACGAGGAAACCTTTAGTGTAACAATTCTAATTCTAAAGTAAAAACTATGTTTTCTTATGCTTCAAAATATAGAGAATTCAATAAACCATATCTTAGCTTCCAGTGCTCATCTATTTAATACAATTTTGATGGCGCATTTAGGTCGTAGTTAAAGAGAATGTTGCTAATGTTCCTTTAAAACAACCAAAATACATCATTTGCGTCATCAAAATCGTATTATATAGTTGAGCACTGGAAGCCAGCATATATTTTATTGAATTCTCCATATTCTGAAGCCTAAGAAAACACATTTTTTATTTTAGAATTAGAATAGTTACACTAAAGGTTTCCTCGTAAGGATCTTATATGGTCAATAATGCTGAATGATGAGCAAATGAAAATAAAAATTGAAGGGAAATTTTTAAAACCGTAAAAATAAATAAATAAATTGCTTACCATGTCAAAGAATTTTTTCTGCTCAAAGTCATTTTCAATCCGATAAGGAATGCATCCCATGTAATTCAAGATTTTGAAGTACAATCCCAATGGAGACATCTCCGGCGGTTGCTCTGGTTCTTCCTCCTCCACTTCTGGAATTACAATCACCACACGCCTTCCAGGTCGCCCTCGGCGGTGTTCTCCCGTCCGTCTCAGAATCCCCCCGGGCGTTCGCCTTTCGTTTACTTGAAGCTCTTCAGATGGACGAAGGATAGCTGGAAGTGGAGGACTCGGCGGATTTTCTTCATCTTCTGTAAAATGTAATTCAAAGGTAGTTATTTAAAGTAGCTCCTCCGTAAAACCAAACTGCAATTACTCCTTCTATTTTAACTATTCTGAAGCTTCATAATAAATTCTTACCGGAATCCAAAGCAATGTTCTCGTAACCACCTTCGTCATCTCCCCACTCAAGGTCATTCCACGGATTACGATACCGGAAATCTCTCACGATTCCACGGTGATAACTATTTTCTCCGTCACTTTCACCAGCCATCCTTTCTAAAAATGCAGGTCGCTTGGCTTAACTTCCCTACAAAATATTGCTAATTATTTTACAAATTCGTTTTTACTTTTAAAATAATTTTAACTTTCACTGAAACAAGAGTTCTTGTACAAGTTTAGTCTCGAATGAAAAAACGTGGAATGGTCTTTCCTGTAAAATGCAAAAATGGCAGTGATCCTCCACACACAAGTCTTGTGACGATAGTCACTTGTAAGCCAAGTCCGGACAAAAAAACTGCGTATCTTTTGCATTACTTTCACACCCTTCCTGTACTCTTTCCTTTATTCCTTCCTTCGTTGATTTCCGTGTAAAAAACAATGCTAAATTGTAACAGGACACTATTTAAATATAAAATATCGGCATTTATTGCATAAACATGACCAAACAGCTCATCATAATCATCTATGGATAAACAAATACTAGCAAATAGCTTCAGATCGAGAAAGTTGCATTGTCTCTGCCACCCTTCATTTCGTTTTCCGGAAAGGGAGAATGTTCCAGGAAGGTGCGTGCTGTACTCCTTGCTTTTTACTTTCACAGGATAGGACACAAAAGATTCTGTCCATCATTTTTCTCCCTTGAGATTTCAAAGGAGCTAAACTCTATTTTGCAAGGTAGAGTTACGTAGTTCATAATTTATGAATATTTACAACATCAATGAACACCATCAATGGTTAAATATTTTTAAATCGCAATCCAACGTTTTGTAATTGTACTACAGTCTACAGGATGAAGAAATAATGAATGATAAAAGAATGAATTTTTCACATAGGAAGAAAACATCTCCGTATTCTAACATTTTTAAGCAAATTACGGGTTAAAACGTTTTTAAGAAGTTTTGTTCATTGTAAATAACGATAATGGCCATTAAAAATAACGTTTACCTCCTAAAATTGACTCATTTATTAATTTCAAGCAACTTTACATTTGCAAAATTTAAGTTTAATTATTTACATAAGTGTTGGGAAGGAAGGGGGAAAATTATAGAAAGAATCTTATTTGCCCCATCCTGTGACAAAACAGTAAGCAACAAGACATAATACGCATTACAAAACCCACTTGTGAAATGTTCGACGCCCTTAGTTTTATTTTTAAAATTTATTATATGGTTAAGGAAAAAGTTTTTTGATTTCATGCGTTACACCAGGCATTTGCTATAGCCCACAAGTGGGTGAATAAATAGCACGCATTTTACTTTCTCCAGGAAAACGAAATAAAGGGTGTCAGAGACAATGCTACTTTCTGGATCTGAAATTATTCGTCAGTACTTGTTTACAAAATGATGATTTGATGACCGGTTGGTTATGCAATAAATGCCGATATTTTATATTTAAACACAGTCCTGTTAATTTTTAACATTGTTAAACAAAGGAATAAAGGATGGAATACAGGTGTAAGCACAATGCGTTATGTGCGCAATTTTGTCAGGTTAAAATTAACTCCCGTCACGAGATTTATTTAGGATCATTTCCATTTGATCACTTTCCAGGACATGCCATTCCACTTTTAACCATTCTGAACTAAACAAGTGGAAGTTTTTGTTTGAGTAAAAGTTTAATTATTTTAAAAGTATTAAAATTGGAAAGTAATTTACAGTTACTTAAGGATATTTGCATGAAAGTCAGGAAAGTGTTGCACTTTCTAGGGAAAGGATGGCTTGCGATGGTGATGGAGAAAGTTGTTCTGATCGTGCATTCGTAGACAAATTTCGGATTCATAATTCCCATTGTTCTTGGCAAGGAGTGCTCTGACAGTTGCGTTATTCTGCAACATCTCGTTAAATCCAAAAGTAAAAATAGAAGATAAAATCATCATAATGCTACAAATTGCTAGCATGGGGGCAATCCTCTACTTTGCCGAGAGATCATCTAATCGGGTAATTAACGTATTTGACTAAATAAAAATGACTAGACTGATGATTTAACGACTTGTTTTTTACAGATTGAACAATTCAAGGAATGGCTGTATGACGACAGTGACATGTTGATGGATAGAGAGGAAGCAGACAGGTTGATTGCGCAGTTGACAGCGTATCCTATTGGATTCGGAAGAAGAGTAACCTATATTGACAAAAGCTTCATTTTCAGCGTAAGGATAAAACTATTTGTAAAAATATACAATAATTAACTAATAATTATGTATTTAAGCAATAACTGTTTTTTTCGCTTTTCAGTTCATTATCTGTACTGCAGCCTATTTCCTCTCTATTGTGGAAACCCGACCTCAATAAGCTGACCTTAACCCTCAATAACAAAATATCATCATTGAAACCAGTTTTAGTTTTGTGATTCTTATTTTAATCCTATTTCAAAATGAGATTCAACCAAGTTTTCGAACTATCCGGCATACTTGTCTTGCTCTTCATTGTACAGGTAAGTTTTTAAAATTTTAAATAATATTTTATATATTCCGAGAAGACTACTTTGCTTATTCTATTTTAAATTTTGCAGGCCTTGGCGCAGCGCAGCGGAAAGCAAGCTAGGCACACCTTCTCCCCAGAAAAAAAGCAAGAATTGGAGGATCTTGACAACTCGGTTAAGGTTAAGGGTTAAAGTAACTTTATTAAAATTGTTGCTAAGTATGTCCACTAAATATAAGTTGATTTAGAATTTATGCACATGAAACTTTAGAAAATGTAGTTGTAGTATCTTTGGTAAAGAACTACATGAGATTAAATTAAGATTCCTTTCTAGATTGAAGACCAGACAGACTGATTGAAACTGTCTGCTTACTAATTAAGAATTGA
>JAANSO010002395.1:0-13603 GCA_036507315.1 Lepidocyrtus fimetarius
GGGTCAAGTCCTGTGTACAACAAACCAAACTTATCACTAGATATATCCAGATTTTTATTCCTCAAATATATATATTTTCACTCGTGTGTACACAATCAGAACCATTTGGTTTCACATCAAAAATTATTATCAGTAGAACGAAAGTATTTTAGAATCACATCATTATTACTACACAAAAGACTACATAAATATAAAAGAAAACTCTCACCAACTCAAGTTTATAGTCCCCAACCCCATCACCTTCCCCTTGCCCAATAAAAGCAACTTCCCTCCCACTCCCTTTATTCTTAAACAAAACAAAAACCTGATGCAGCTTATCACTAGCCCCAACTTTAACGATAAGCTTCTGTGCAGGCTCCAACTCGAGCTTTTTATCAAGTTTCTGACCCCTATTCAAATCCACCCAAGATGTTTTAGACTGTTGATCAGAGTCTGCTACGCCTAGCCTGGCGGTTAGTGCTCCTAGCTTGCCAACCACTTTCAGCTAAAAACAAATAAGAACGAAAAAAATTCATTTTATAATTCAACCATAAAATATACGATATTATATGAACATATATAATCACCTCAACACTACTCTTAACCAAAACCAACTTCTCACCCCCCTTCCCATTACTAGCTTTAGCACTAACCACCCCAACATAGAACCCTTTACCCACACCCTTAGACTTCAAATCCCATTTAAACACCCCTTTATCCACACCATCCTGAACCCCTTGTATAAACTGAACATCCGTAGGCTTCCCACTGAACTTCTCCGTCAACGACTCCAACATGAGAGTAACTGGCACTGGGCGACCCATCAAGTCTACAGCTTTGACGGTAACTACCTGGTTGGACTCTGTGAGCACGTTGGAACCTGTTAGACCGATATAGACTGGGACTGCAAACTACATATATAAATAGAGTTAATAACACGCCAACACACACAATAGATACATAAAAAGATTTTAAAAAATCACCTTGTTACTACTCAAAACCTCAACAGTACTAGAAAACAACCAAGCCCCTCTCGGAGTAGTAACAGTCTTCCTACTAACAACATAATTCCCAAACTTAACAACCTGCTCATTACTCAAAGGCAACGGCTTCCCAGCAACCTCAGCAACTCTAAACACCCCATTAACAACAGCAGCCGTCACGGACAACCCCCCTTCAAACTGTAAATACTGCTTATCAACCTCATCAGCTTGTGCTATCACGTCTTCAATCCTATCCCAGATCTCTAGTTTATTAACAACCTGCTCGTTACTCAAAGGCAAAGCCTTCCCAGCAACCTCAGCAACCCTAAACACCCCATTAACAACAGCAGCCGTCACGGACAACCCCCCTTCAAACTGTAAATACTGCTTATCAACCTCATCAGCTTGTGCTATCACGTCTTCAATCCTATCCCAGATCTCTAGCTTTTGTCCTGGTTTGTAGATCAGTGAGGTAGCCCATAGTCCGTAGCCTATAGATGCTGGGGTGTCATCTGACTTGATTGCTGATTTTATTAGTTCGTTGAGTTTAGAGCTGTCTAGTTGGATTCCTGGGATTAGCTTTGAGGATTGGATTGCGTAGTAAATGTCTTGGGTGGAGGTTCCTTCCTTTAGTGTTTTTTCTAGTGCCTATGGTTTTATAGAAATAGAAATGAGTAAAAGAATTCGTTCAAGGGATTGCGATTGTAAGTTGTAAAATTAAAACTTTTTATAGTCAATAGTAGACTCTCTCGCTCACCTGTTTCACGGGAGCTTTCAAACCAGGAGCCTTACAACCTTGTAGCTTACTAATAGCCGAGCTTATCACGAAAATAGGTTCTATTTTAGACCCATCTAAATTATCCAAGCTGGTTTGTAAGAATTTGCAAACGTCCTGCTGGACAAAAAAGATTCAAATATTTAATGAATATTAATTAATTTAGTATAAAAACCTCACGTTAGTATCCGGAACTTCAACCCCAAGGATGCTATGAGTAAGAACAGAGTAGCTAGCAGACAACGGGTCGGATAGTGTCCAAGCTTTAGAAATAACGGTCCTAATCCGGTTAACACAACTAGGGCAAAGTGCCCCTGCTAGTTGGACTTGTGGGTCTCCTACCACGCCGGTGGTTCTTACTGTCCATAGTGTTGTTAGTAGGATTGTGGTTAGGAGGAGTTTTAGTCTCATTTTTTTTACTAATATTTTAATTTTTTTTTTGAAAATAATTAGGAGAGAGCTCTTGTTTTTTTTTGACAGTGTGGTTGTTGGTGGATGGAGAACAGAGTGATGAGAGAGAGCCCCGGACAACTCAGCACAGCATCATCATCATAATCATGGATATATGCATGGAAAGCGTGTGTGTGTGTTGTTGTGAGTGCTGCTGTGTTGTGTGCATACGATACACTGTATATATATTTATGAAGAAAAAAATAGATGCCGGCATGGTCCTAATCAGCAGCGTACTTGTCAGAAACTGTCAATGTGATGCAAAATATAGTGTGTGATGATGTGATGGCTTGTACTATGCTGATGGTTTTCTTGTATGAACTTCTTTGGTTTTTTGGAATCAAAATTAATTACGTTTTATTCAGAGAATTTTGTAGTTTTTAAACGCAATTTATGTGTGTGTTGATTTATGAATTCATATTCCAAAAAAACTCATTATGAAATGTAATTTTAAAAATACACCAAAAAGCCTGGTTAGTTTTATAACCTTGCTAATGCAACTTATACACATCACAAATTCTTTCATTTATTTTCATAATATAAATTTAACTCGAATATTATATAATCTTCAATATAACTATTATATTACCCAAAAAAACACACGTATACAATCACAGAACCTTTACACTCCCCAACCAACCCACTCAAAACACGAACAAGACTCCTAACCCCAAACAAATAATTCTCATCCAACTCACTCGAACCACACTCATGAAAATGAGCAAAATCAATCATAAACAACCTAACCGGCAGCGACCCCGCTTCACAATCCCGCCCTTCAAACCACCCCCAATCATAAGCAACTAGAACAGAGCTCCCAAACAATTTAAAACTACTCTGCTTACTAAACACACGTTCTATCACAGACAATTTACCCACCACAGACTCCAACAACTCTAAAGACTTGTGCTTATTCAATGACACGTTAAAAAACTCACGTAAACAATCTGTAAAGCTACTACTATCCAGTGCCTTCAACTCATCCTTAGGTTTACGCACACGGGTGATTATCCCATTACTACTATCACGTACATGATACTGCATCCCAGTCAAACTAACCCCTAAGCACCCTTTAGTCCCAACGTACTTGCTCATCTCGTGCTTAACTTTAACCTGAGAAGCCTCTGGCGACCAAGTCACAGCACCAATCTTCAAATCTATAACGCAGGGGTGAGCTAGTCCTTCTAGAATGTCTTGTAGTATAACGTACTCGTGGGTAATGCATTCCCCTGAGGAGGAGGACCCCCGCCGCCGTGTCAGCTCATAAGTACCGTAGTACTTTGGTATGAACTGGGAGAGTACATCGTAAGGGAATGATGTCGTTGTTGATTTCTTGTAGAAGTTTATCTCACGGGTGCGTTTAGGTTCGGGTTGGGTTGGTTTTAGGATGGTTCCGGACTTGTGTTTTAATAGGCCTGTGTGTGAATCATATAAGTTGGGGTAAAATTGTGTAACTGATAAATTATTTAGTAGTACAAAAAAAAAGGATTTTTTTAACCTTTCTCTGCACTCCCATGACCTGAAACTTGGTGTTCGAAAATACCCAGGTCTTGTTCGGAAATGATGTGGTTGTTGGGTTGTTGTTGTACATCATGGTTAGTGTCTGACATAATTGTTGTGTGCCAAAGTATTTTTTGGTATAAGATTGTCACTTGGAGAAAGCTCGCATTGTAAAGCTATATAAACTATGGGAATAGAATATTTGTAATTTTCTTGATGCTTTCGCACAGAGTTATTTTAAAAAGGTTGAAAAATACGTATAAATATATATAGATCAACGGATATGAGGTCATTAGGATGTAATGCTTTTGACTCACCCATTTGATGCAAACAGTGATGGAAATACAAAATACCACAGGATTTTTTAAGTGGTTGGAAGGAAGTAAAACTTTTGCTTTTTTTAATTTGTTTTACATGTTGAAATATGACTATTTGACTAGTTGGGTGTGTGTGTGTTTACTAAAAAAATGAAGATAATTATAAAATTTGTGTGGATAATTGTTTTTTTTTATGTGGATTATTAAATTGTAGACATTTAACCTATGTATGAAATGAAACGTACTACAAGTTCACGATGCGATGATATGATGAGATTAAAATTCTGTGTCTCTCTCGAATACATGCAACAAATGGGTTTTTTTTGTATACATCTCTCTCTCCCTCTCTGGAGAAAACACATTGTGACTGTACTACTGGAATGATCTAATACCTATTGAATATAAATCCATATATTTATGCCGTTCTAAAAACACAAACATACACAAGCCTAAAATATACGAGATATTATTTTATGGAATTTTTATATATAAAAAAACGATTTCAAATAAATAATTCAACTTCATCTTTTTTATTACATAACTCCCATCCTTTGTCACGTCATAATTTAAAAAAAAGACAGAAAAAAAAAACAAAAACGCGTGTATACAAAATAAAAAAAAATCAAACACCTCGGGTTAAAAAAAACACACGATATTCCACTAATTTATATATACAATGTTACATTCATGTTCATTACCATGTTTTATAAATCATACAAAAAAAAGACATTATATTCGTAACATATTTTTAAACACGCGTTTACAAAATCCAAACCCCCGCTCATTAAAAATACAGAAAGTCTTGTAACAAACGGCAGTGTTTCGTTTACAATAAAAAAAGCCATATAAATATATTTGGTATTAAGATAAAAATCTTGCACGATAGTAAAACCCCCCCAACTCAAGTAGAATCATCATCAGTCAGATCAATAACCATAGGACTACTATTACGTAGCTCCCCATCAACCCGCTCCTGCTTAACTTGCACAACCTCGTCACTACTACTACTACTAACCGGCAAACAATCCATAAAGTACTCTACATAGTCATAATCCTGAAACAAAACATCATCTTCACCACGATCACCAATCTCATCATCATCAATCATCATCATTACCACAACCCCAAACAACTTGATACTCAACAACCCCACCAACACTAACTCGTCTCCCACTAACAAAATACGACCCCGTATCCTTCAAATCCTTACCCCCACCACCACGACGGCCCCTAACCCTCCGCTTAGACTTACTATCATCCCAGTAGCTAGGAGGAACAGGGGCTAGTTCTTCCTGTAGATACTTAACAGCTAGCTCCCGAGTACTCTCACTATCCTGGACTCTAGGAAGAACGCTAAGCCGATAGCCTATCCCACACCTTAGCAGATCCTGGATAGTTGACTTCTCCCAAGTAAAGGTCTCTTGTTCTATCATACTACTCGGGTCCGTAGTAGGTTGCAAAGAGTCTAATAGCCGGGTTGGTTGGTTGGTAGGATTAATTGTAGATTTGTGGTCAGGCGTGGTTATCTGTTGTACACGATTATTCACACTACCGTAGTACTTGACAACAGCACCGTTGAACTGGTGGTGTGCAGATGAGTAGTAGTAAGGCTCTTGTGGTCTATCTCCTACTATTCAACAACTGAAGCTTCTTCTTAGGACGTCCCCTTGACTTTGCAATGTTGACGAGGGCTGCGGCTGCGTTGCTAGTTACTGATTTCTTGTTGTTGTTAGTTGTTTGTTGTTGGGGTGGTTTCTTGTTTGGTGTGGTCGATTGTTCTTGGTTTGTGTTTGGTTTTGTAACTAGTCGTTTGGAGCGGATTGGGCGGTGGGTTGGTGGTTGTTGAGGGGAGTTTTGGGTTGATGTGGATGGTGTTGGTGGTTTTGTTGGGGTGGTTTGGATTGGGGAGGTTGTTGTTGGGCTTGTTATGCAAGCTACTGTTAAGCCACCGTGTTTTTGTAGATCTGATAGTTTTTGCATTGGGGTGAGGTGTTGTTTTGGTTGGGGGGAATTGGTGGTTTGGGGGTGGTGTTGGGGGGAGTTTGAGAGGAGTAGTCGCTTTGATGTTAATTCTGTTGAGCTTGGGAGCTTTGGGTGGTGGTGATGGTTTTGTTGGGGGGATGAAGGGGGTTGTGGTGAGAGTTTTCTCTGTTTTTTTTNGAGTAGTCGCTTTGATGTTAATTCTGTTGAGCTTGGGAGCTTTGGGTGGTGGTGATGGTTTTGTTGGGGGGATGAAGGGGGTTGTGGTGAGAGTTTTCTCTGTTTTTTTTTGGGGGGTTGAGAATAAAATAAAATTATTAGGGTTTGGTTATTTAAAAAATTGCTTTTATATAGATTCGTATTAATTACCTTGACTGGGAGTGAGCGGTTTTGTATTATTGGAGCACGGTTGTTGGAGGTTCCTACCGTTTCTACTTTTATGGATTTGCTCATTATGATTGGTGAGCCGTTTTTACGGACTGGGAAGCTTCCTGGTGGTGGTGATGATGGTCCGTTAGCTGTGTTTTTGTAGTACCGGGGTTGTGGATTTTGAAGGGGTGAGTACTCCGGATACGCGGGCGGAGCCTCCTGGGGAAGGGGTTAGGTTATTAGTTTGTTTTTGTAACGGTGGGGTAGATTCACGTTTTTTCTTGTGGGGATGGACCACCACCGGTCGGATGTTTGAGGTTGTTTGTGCTGTTTTTTTAGCTACGGGTGGTAGTTGTTGGTCTGGTTTGTTTGGGAGGAGGAGTAGTAGTCCGTTTGTGTACTTATTGGGTTGGGGTGGTGGGAGTATTGGGGAGTTTTTAGGGGTTGGGGTTGTTTTGTTTGCTGCTATTGTTTGGGCTATCGTTGACATTGACATTGAGGTGGCTTCTGGGTTGTTTTGATGGGCGGGGTTGGATTGGGAAGCCTGCGGCTGTTAGTGGGCGGGGGGATGATGATTGGGTTTGTTGTTGTTGTTGGGGGAGGAGTAGGCATCTGTATGAGGTTTGGTCTTTTATTGCGAATAAGGGTTGTTGGGAGGGGTGGGTTACCGTGCGGGAGTCTTTTAAGAACCGGAGGTTTGCGTTGTTTAGTGCTATTAGTAAAGAGCGGCGGCGGTCTTGGGGTGGGGTTTGTTTGTACTGCAGATATTAAATAGGTGTGGTTTTTTTTAGGTTGATTTGAATAACTTGTAAATTTAATTTAATTGATTTCGTTTAATTTTTAATTACCTGCCGTGGAAGGTGAAGCCTAGCACAATTCTCTTCCCAAAACGGAATAATGTGCTTGTCAATGTCAAAGAACCTTTCGTTTATGTTTTTACACCCCATACAGGATAGTAACAGGTAGGCTACGTCTGACCAACACGTTATGACTTCTCCTACTGGAGTACAGTTTATGCGAGTCTGTAGATGGGGTGGTTGTCGTTGGCTTCTGTTGGGTTCCGCACACTTGGCAGATTATTGACCAGAAACTGGAATTGTGGATTAAATTAAATTTAAAAAATCACACGAGAGAGAGAAAGAGGTGTTAGGCATTTAAGTATTCACTCACACATCCCCAGCCATAGGAGGAGGAGTAACAGCCAAACAAGAAGGATGACAAGGCCTCTCACACATTGTACAGTGGAGTGTGACTTTCTCTGTGATTGCGTGTCTGCAGTGTAAGCAGATGTCTGTTGTTGTTAGAGCACCAGGGGGGAGCTCTGTACGGTGGTGGTAGAGTACCGAGTTGGAAGTACCGTTGTGTAGTAGCTCTTGGGTGTTGATTAGTCTCGTGTTGGTGGTTGCGTGGTGATGGTGGGTTGTTGATGATGATGATGATTGTGATTGGTTTGGTTGTTGGTTTGCTTGTTTTTGTCCTGTTGGTTTCTGAAAACACATTTTTTTTAAAAAAAGATTATTAAAACGTAAGTTTTATGAATATGATTTTTATATCATTTTTTTACCAAGTAATGCTGCGGTAAGTACGGAACCACCCCATTGTTCTTCGTAGTTTTCGACTTGTTAATACACTTTCTACAGTTGTACTGGTGGGTTGTGAACGGGCTGTATGCGAATGCTTTCTTTGATGTTATCATCTAAGTAGTAGTAGCGTTATCGTTTCAGTTTCTCGTGTAATATTTTGGTGAAAATAAATAAAATAAAAAAATCATGAGTCTTTACCTTTGTAGTCCCACACGACCCACAAGTAACTTGACAACTCTCCTTACCACCACCACTTTTACCAACATCGTACTTTTTCTTTTTCAAACTTATCGTTTGGTTAGTACTACCCACACTATCCCCAGGTATTGAAACAGAGTCATCCTCTGCTATTATAGAGCACGTTATTCTTTTAATACGGGATACATGTGTCCATTTTTCTGTTTCGTCCATGAATATTAGCTTTATCTTTTTTCCTTGGATCTATGTACGTGTGGGTTTTATAACGGGGAAAGTCATATATATAAATATGAAAATTAATCACAAAATTTTGGTAAAAATTTTAAAAAAAGCTCCCTTACAACAGACACAGTCCCAAGAACGTTCTGACCAGTATCATCCTCTTGGTAGTACACGTCCTCACCTATTCCAAACCCTGCGGTTGTCGTCGTCGTCGTCGTTGTAGTTGTTGAATCACATTCTGGTGCTGGAACACTGTGTGGTTGTTGTTTTTGGTTCAGTTGTTGGTTTGAGGAGTTCATTCTTGGTTCCTGTGTGAAAATATGAGACAAAAAATAATCAACAAAACTGTTTTTTTAGTATATGTCCTTGACAACAACAATTGTCTCTCTATGGATATGTTTAATTATGACCAAACACCCATAAATATGTTTTTACGATATATACTCGTTAAATAAAACTCACCATTTTACTATTACAATCCCCACTCCCACTCAAATACTTGATACTAAAAAGCTGCTGTCTCACACCATCCTTCCCAATAGATTCCATTATATATACGAATTAGTTTAACTTGAAAAAAAATTACTTTTTAAAATCCTAACACTAAACAAACCGTCACGTTCTCTCCACATCCACCTCCTCGTTAATCACCCTAAACTTCTGAATACGTAACCTCTTCATTGCTATAATTACAAAACTTTTTATATGGAACCATTTAACAAAACCCTTTTCCTAATCTTTTTTTTTTTGGCTTCTTTCAAAGAATCAGTCTCGATCGTTCAGTTTTTTTGGAAGAAAACTAGAGAAAAAATCAACAAACAATTTTTTATCAAAACTTTTAAAAACAAATTACCAGTTTTATAATTAATCTCTAAATGACGATTTATATTACCTTCAAATCAAACTTCTCCAGCAACAAAACAACTTTCTCTTCCAATAAATCAAAACAATTTATCTAAAATATCTCAATCACCAAAAAAAAATCTTGCTCTCCGCTTTACACAAACAGAGATAGACCCTCAAAAACAAAATTATCAAAACTAAAAATTTCATGTATACACACAAGCAAGAAATTATATATGTATTCAATTGAGAGGGTTAAACTTTAGTACAAACAGTACGATACTTATAAAAAAAAACAGTTCTTGGTCTTCTCATATGTGTAAAATCTTTTCTCCTATTTTTTTCTGTCGATAGCCGAGGACTAATATATGTAAAATATTATGGTAAAAGAACGAACATGTATGTAAGAAACTAATATATACATACGCTTGTATTCTATCTAACAACTTCCTCTCTCTCATTTCTATCTTTCACATCACCACCACTGAAAATCCTCTCTCTACTAATACTACTACTACTAGAAAAAGTCTAAAAAAAGACGATGATAATGATTATAATGTATTATGAAGAAGGGGGAAAATAAGAATGCCATAATATACTACTCACACGGGATGAAAAGTATTTATACACTTCAACCCTTTTTTCCCACTCTCTTTTTCACATATAAAAACCAAAAAAATGATATGAATTGAAAGAACGAGAAAATAAAAAGATTTTTTGTTAAATATTCCGGAACCTTTTGATAAAAACCTTTTTATTTGATTTCAATTTAAAGCCATACACTTTTATTTCCATGATTTAAACAAATATATACGAATTGAAATTATTAATCTGTCACAAATCCCTTTCTCTTTCTCGTGTCTTTTACCATCATGTTTTTGAAATGAGATGATTTAATATATGCCACCATATTGATAGAAATTATTGATGAGGGAGCGTGTGTGTAATACGAGAGGTTGAATGAATTATGTGATGGAAAGGAAAAAGAACCCTCCATGTTTGTTCTATATTAAGTGTTTTTTTGTCTATCGGTTTTTAAAGTTTTGTACATTTATTTCCAAATTAGAACGAAAGCTTTTAATTTCAATGATAGTAATTACGACGATGGTGATGGTGGTGACGATGCCGATGATGAGTGTGGTGGTGGTTATCATCATAATACCCCGAATGGTGGTGATGGTAGTGATGATGACCATCATCATGATCATGTAAATGATCAAGTAATAAGTGATCAACACCAAGCACAGGGATGTGGTGGTAGTGGTCACCATGTGGGACTCCTATGTCTACGTGGAATAGATCTTCGGGAGCGGATGATGTTGTTGTTGTTGGGTCGTTCGGCTATGGGAATTATGTGGGGTGATTTGGAGTAGTATTCGATATAGTTTTTATTACACTAGTCTAAATTTTACAGAATATTTTATCGTAATTACCTGGATTAGTACTCCAGATCAAGGGTTCTGGGGTAATGCTGGATTCTGTGTTTTGACCTTGTTCCGAGTCCACATTGTTGAGTTCAGGGTTACTATCCGTGAAGATTTGAGTGGTTTGGGCTAGCCAGAACAACGATGTTGTTGTTAGTAGGCCTAGGTGTAGTAGTAGGGTTGATTTCATGATTTTGGTAGTAAAATTTTGTAGTAGTACTTCGTTTAGTTATGTTTGATGGAATGGAATGAAAAGAGCCATATGCGGTTGTTTATATATATGCTATCGGGTGTTTTTTTGTAAAGTTTAAAAAAATTTTATGGTGTTTTTTTTCTGGAATTATATGTGATCGTTTTAGTTTAATGGGAATGTTATAAAAATCTGGAAATTGTTTTTTTTTAAATTGAAACGCGCGTGTTGTTATTTTTAGACATTACGATTCGGATAGTAGTTTTTGTTAGGGTCTTTTCATTACGTCATTACGTTATTTAATGGTAATTTGTAATTATGCAATGGAAAAAGATTCAGAGAAAAAAAAACAAATCGATATTAGAGTTTCGTTGTTGCTAGTAAAATCTTTATTATCCCACAGTAATTAACACATTCAAATATGAACAAACAATCAACAAACAGTAATCCCCCCATCCAAAACAACACACTGGCCTGTCATATTACTACTCAACCCACTAACCAAGTAACACACACTATCCGCAACTTCACTACCCTCCAACGCATAGCTCCGTCCTTTAAGCGGCCCCCTATAGAACGCCTCGTTCCCACCTTCAGTTATCCGCTTCACGGTTTCCAAGTGTAGGTCCGTGTTGATTGCTGTAGGGCATATTGCGTTTACTCGGATGGAGTAGGAGCCTAGCTCTGTGGCTAAGGACTTTGTTAGTGAGATTACTGCGGATTTTGTGAGGGAGTAGACTGATATGTTTTTTGATAGTGTGAATAGGCCGCACTGGGTGTGAATGATTTGAAACTTAAGATTTTAATCATTTTTGTTTTGTTTAGAAATTGTTAAAACTTACAACTGACGCGATATTCACGATAGTACAGCCTTGTTTCTTCTCACGGATCATTAGTCTAGCCACGGACTGGGTTACTCCGAACAATGCTTTTATGTTTATGTTGGATACTCTGTTATATTCACAAATGATTAATAATTATATCCAGTTAAATCATGATAAAAACACAAAAAAAAACTACATATAATCATACGCATCAAACTCCTCCTCACCCACACCAAGAAACTCCCCAAGCACACAAACCCCAGCATTATTAACTAAATGATCCATAGCCCCGAATTCTTGAACAATCTTGTCAGTTTGCTTCCAATCCGTCAAGTCCCCGGTTATTTGCAGTGATCCCAGGGAACTCTTGTACTAACGATTTAACTAGTGACTCGTCTTTTTCTATCGTGTACACGCATGCCCCGGTTTCTGTTAGTTTTTGGATTATTGCTTTTCCTAGACCTGTGTGTGTGGATAGAATATATACGTGAGGTTTTTTATGTTATTCTCAGGATTTTATATGCGTTTGGTTTTTTTAATTTTAAATACCCTTGCCACCACCAGTTACTAGGATTTTCTTTCCTGGGAATGAGAATTTTACGGATTCGGACATGGTTTTTTAAGAGTTGTTTTTGGCTTGTGTGTTTTTAATTTTTGAAAAAATTATCGTGTTTGTTAAAAATGACAAAACTACTGTGCTTATGTGACTGAAGAAGAAATGTTTTTTTTTCAAGAATGACATTATAACCAAACCATTTATTTAACTATCCAGCATAGAAACCAGTTTTTGATTATTTTAAAGGTCAAGTGTAAACGTCACGATATCAAAAACCTATATATTACAAGAAAATTATATACACGTTTTTACTTTTTTACTTCAAGGTTGAGCAGACAGATAATACTTTTTATATCTTAAGCCTCTTTGCATTCTCTATCAATTAACAAGGATATGTATATCTTATTTAAAAAATCATAAATAAATTACTGTCATGGTTAGTTAACCATAATGATAAGGGTATCAAATACCTCGTTAATAAAATTAAAATGTATAGATGAAAACTATACTCGGATGGTCTCTTCCGATATAGTGATTGCATAATTTTTTTACCAATTGTGTACAACGCCAAGAAAAAAAACATTACGTAATCTCAACAGTTACAATGTAACGTTTGTATACCTATTTTAATTAACAAATATATACTTTAAATTTGTATAATATGCGGAAATGAGCACACAATTTCATGAATAAACTAACCCAATTTACTATTTATATATGATCAAAAACACAAAAAAAACACATCCCGGTTTACTTTTTTTATTATCATTAAAATAAAAACAACAATTATAAATAGTTACAAAAAAAGTTAAAAACAAGATACACATATAACAACAAAAGATATATAACAAACACACTCTCAACCTTAATTTTTAACAAAACCCAATACACATATAAAGTCCCCCAAGCGAAAGTAAAATAATACGACCCAATTCACGAATTCCAATTATGTTTTACATGACACGTTAAAATAACAAACTTTTCCTCAAAATGAAAGAAGAAGCTCTTTAAAAAAACATCAAGTTCCTCTCGTACTCCCTCAAATTAAAAAAATTATGTGTAGATTTATTACTACCTCCCTACCGATATCTCTGCAGCAGCCCCAACAGGAATCTCAATAGAATAACCACTACTCAACTTCTCATCTACGTTATTATTTTTACGTGACTCTAAACTACTCCCACGTACATCTTCACTACTCGCTACACGAACCTGCTCTTCCTGCTCCACCATCCCTCGTCCAACCTTCTCCTGAACTTCCTCCAACGACCGTTTAGAAAACACACTCTCATCATAAAAACTAGTAGTAACCTCCCTACTACTAACCCCCTCAATCTCATCACCCCCACCTAAACCCCTCCTAACAACCTCAACAACATTACCCCCCGCTAGTATATCCCTCCCAACCTC
>JAANSO010002396.1:0-13598 GCA_036507315.1 Lepidocyrtus fimetarius
AACATTTTTCAAATAAGAATAAAAAATACTTTTTAATGAGAAAAACGTATTTTTATGCAAGTAGCTTGAGTAAAGTTGGTTTAGGTTAGGGTTGAATGCACTAGAAAACCTTATTTCTGGTCTGAAACATGTGCGCACAAAACCTATTCCTCTTAAACTTAAAACCTCGCAATGCGTTGGGAATGCAGAGAATGCGAAGGGGAATTTAGTTTTGCGTTAGACTTTGAATAGAACGGACCCAGCTCTTCTTGGCGCTCTAGCTTGTCCATTGCTAAAACAAGCAGCTTTGTAAACCTGTGCTTCACTGAAAGAAGGCTGAAAGTGAGGACTTCTAAATAGTACTGTAGTTCTTATTAAAGAAGTTTTGTTCGAGTTTCTGTCGTCGTTTTTGCAGTTTCGTTTAAGACAATTGTAAAAGACATTTTCGCGAGTTTATCTGTTTTTATTTGCTGGAACAACGTTGTCAAAATGTCATTTTTATCTCGTTCCGTATCCTGATGGCTGAAGTATAAAGTTAGTTGTGACGAAGGATAAGGAATAAACACGGACTGAAATTAAAGGATTGTTTTTCAGGTCTCTGAAATTATTCATAAAAATAATCTTGTTTTCTGCATTTTTATATTTTACCGTGTAAGAATAAAACGTAGTTTTTTAAATTAAAATAACTGATTTTGTGTAGGTTTTATGAGGAAAAAATGTCTAAGGCAATATTTTTGTTGAAAAGAAAAAGCCTGAATAATTGACAACTTGCTAAACTGTCCTCCTATCTGCCATTTCCATCGTTTAGTTTGCTGCCGTTGTTATATTCCAGATATCATCGCTGTTTTTATCATTAATTTTTATTTCCCTGGAGTTTTCATATTTTCACGTTTTTTTCTTTTCCTGGAGCAAATGGAGAAATAACCTTTTTTTGGTTTTCAACGAGTCAGGTCAATTCCCTAATTTTGTAAAAAATTTGCGTGTGAGGCAGATATAAATATTTAATAGACCTCCGTTCCTGCTAGTTTATTGTTGCTTGTCCAAATTTTCTTTTTCTCATGATTTGATTACGGACTTCAGCATTTACAAAAAAATCAAAATTATAAATAAATCGGAGTTTAATTTTAGTAAAAATTGTGGGAAATATACGTAAAGAAATATGTTGCATGCGTAATGAGTTAAAAATTATTTTATTGTTTATCATTATCTAGTTAAGAGTTAGGCAAACTCTCTCAATTAAAAATTTATTGTAAAAAATGGCTGAAAGTTAAAAGAAAGAATGAAAGTTTCAGACAAAACTCCCGTGTGAAAATAAGTTTAATCGAACTTGCTTTTTTTGGTTAAGAGTTCACGGACTTGTTGAAAATGACTAACCACGCAATATTGACTCAAAAATGGCTTTGAAATGTTGACAAGAAACACTCAAACCTCTTTCACTTTTTCCTTAAATGAATTTAACTTTTTTAAGAAGGGCAAAAAACTTTTTATCCTCAAAAATGTAAAAATTTTGATTTTTTTTCTTTATAGGACTAGGAGTCAAACTAAATTTGTAACGAATGCAGTTCTATGAGACTAAATCCATCAAATTTAATTAAATATCAACTTTTATCGTGTTAAGTGTGGTTCACACAAGTATGGAACAGTGAAAAAGTGGCAAGATTAATTAAATGTGCAATCAAATTAAAACTTTGTTAGTGAATGTTACAAGGGAAAAACTATTCAGCAATAAAACTAATTTAAAGGATTCACTTTAACGGGTAAGAACCTCCAGACATTTCAAAAATAATTTTGTACAATAAAAACTAACCGTTTTGAATTTAAATGGTTTTATTACTGTGAAATATGATCAGTTTCTCCAGAATTAATATAAAATATTTTTATTGAAGTATTCTTAACCATTTAAAAAAACTTGTACCGCAAGCTGCACTCCTTAAGGGAAATACCTTTAGGCTCCTCCATCTGCTTATCTTTTTATCTCTTCAAAAAGGGTTCAAAAAGTGTCAACAGAAAATTTAAAACATTTTTGTCAACAAAACAAAGTCAACGGAATTTATTTCATGTACCCTTTTACCTTCTTTTGTAATGTCAACCCTCAACATTAGAAAACGCATTTTACTTGCCTTTCTTTGTTTTGGGTTTGTAACCAGCAAATAAATCAAAAGGAGAAACGTAAAAGTCATATCAGTAGAATCTCTGAATGTTTTTGAATATATGAAAAACAATTTTCCATTTTTAGAATAAGAAAGATTTTCTTTCAAAGCAATAAAAATGATATTTAAGCCGAAAGATGAAAAAATCTGATAAAAAGTTGAAGGTAGAAAGTTTATTGCTTGGAGTTGAAGACTTTTTTGTTCAAACAATAAAAACCGGCTTAGGCTTGTTTAAAATTACAAAATAATCCGCTTTGTTTTGTAAATAATTGTAATGGAGGAACAGAAGAAAAAGTTCATGTAAGTACCTATGTAAAAATGTAAAACTGCAGTTTAATAAAGTTCATGAGAGGGAGAAGATTTTTAAAAATAAAACCTCGGCTTGGTAACTTGGATATTTAAGTAATTTTAACGCGACGTTAAAATTTAAATAATTATAATCGTTTGGCTTTGAATTGAGTTCATTTGAAAGAAGATGAAGTGTCAACCCGCAAACCTTTTTGAGATGCTGGAATGGGGAAAACGATGTTTTGAAATTGGAGAAGACAAAAAAGAACTTTGTCATCTTCTCCTTTGCCTCTTTGGCAACGGAATAAGAAATGGTGTTGGCTTTCAATGGATTGTTACATTGACAAAGGGTATTGAACAACAACTAAGCAGCTGCCGCACTCTATTCAACTTTTTTTGTGAAAAACTATTTTTTCAATACGTTTTTCACAAGCTATTGAAGGACTTAAATTTTACAAACTCAGCAGCCACTTAAACCAGAAGAAAGGTTTTGTATTTCTACGAGTTGAGCAGTCAAATAAAAATTTTTGACAAAAAAATATTTTACAAATTAGTAACAAATGAGAGGATTGAACAAGGAGAGTCCAATTTGTTTTTATTTTCTGTCGTCATCACCACTCCAGCTGGTCAATGGTCCTTTTTAAAATCTTGTTAAAATATGAAAGATTCAAGTAGGTTTAGGAGTTTTCTAGGCTTCGAAACTTCGCAAGCTTCGTCGTTACTAGTTTGTAATCTTTCAGTATTTTTCTTTCCACTTCAATTTATTATTCTTGCAAAAAGAAATGTAAACCATTTTTTGCTTAAAGGTCTCTCCGGTAAAATAAACATTGCAGAATCAGAGGAAAAAAGCTTGTCGCTATTTTTTCCTTAAAATAGAAGTCTCGGCTTGCCCGGTTAAAGTAAACAAGAAATTTGTCTCCACTTTCTTTGACAGATACAGAAAAACTTTTTCCAGAAATGGAAAAGCAGATTTTAGTTCTTGTCTTCATGAGCTCTCCAATATGTTATTGTCACTTGCAAATTCCAAACCAAACAAGCTTAACTTACATCATATGGGAATAATGGAACAGAAAAGAGCTAGAATGACAGGCGGAGAAAATATTTTCAACAGGCATTTGCTTCCAGCTTTTTTCAATTTGGTCAATGACTTGGAAAAGACTCCGGAAGAGACATAAAGAAATGCAAAAAATAGAGTTTGCACATTTAGAAAACGAGGAAGAAGACAAAACATGTTTTATTCTGTAACAATTGTTTATAAAATAGTTGAAGCAGTTACTAGCAGCATTGTAATTGTGAATTTAACAGAAATTGTGCAAAAGTTTGAAGTCGTTGGCAATAACAATTGTGAAAATAATTTCTTCCGTCTTGAGGCAGACACGATCAAATAAATTGGGAAAGAGTTGTCGCCTGGAGAAATGAAAAGTTTATTTTGTATTCAGCCAGAAAACAAATTTAGAACTGTTGAAGCGGGAAAGAATTAATTGGAAAGTAATGAGAAAGTGAAGGATTAAATTTTGCAAATTGCAGTAATAATTTTAATTACGGCAATTTCATAAATTATTTTTCTTCCTGCTGCATGCAGCTACGCCAATCTGTCACATTGTGACAGGTTGTATCACTCGCGGTTTCCGTCACGGGCACACATGTCCACACAATTTAAAAAAGGGCGTTCCCGCTAAATGAGCTTTTCCTTCTGTTTTTTCTTTTTTCATTTTTATTAGACGTAATTTTGATATCTACCCGTATTTTATGGAATAAACAAAAGATAATCTAATCTAGCTATATTTTTTCTTAAAAAACTGAACAAAAGAAAAAGTTAACAATGTTCAGTACTTAACTGATTTAAATTTGACGTTGATGGTCAAAAGAATAATTTGTCAAGCACAAAAAAAGATGCCGCTGAAGATTATGAAATGATCGATAAAACAATGTAGTGGCGGCAATCTTCATCCAGCGGCTTTTTTCTAAGTGTCATTTTCATCAAAAGCATACTGCACAGCAATTCATTCCTTATACCGTGACATTTATTTCTTGCTACTGGAAACAAAGTCCATCTTGCTCTTCTCTCCCCTTTTGCATGTTTTCATTTGAAAAACAAAGCCCATTTCTCCCCTGATGATCTCTTTGATGATGCAACATTCTCATTAGCATTAGTAAATAAACATATGTCCAAAACCCACTGAAATTTAAACCTTAAAAAGAGAAGCATCCCTTTCCCAAATCTCTCCAGTCAAACCTTTCATTTTCATCTTTTGTTTCTGGTTTGTTTGGGGAGGGTGACCGGTCTTTTGGAAAATTGACAAATGATGATTACAAGTTTTAGAATGGGTCTCCCGGGAGATGCACAAATTAATGTTGTTCTTAATAAATCAAACTGATTTGTACATTATTTGCAGAGGTTTACAATTTAAATAGAATTTCTGATGCATTGAACAGTATCACAGTAAATTTAAAAATCTGTTATAAACCGGATGAAAAACTATGACCCCCGGAAGAAAATATTGCATTTTAAAAACAAGAAGGAAAGTAATACTGGAAAATTTCAAAATTTGAACGAATTTTATTTTCTTCCGCAAACCCCAAAAACATTTTAATAAAAATATGACTTGGGCACCGTTATCTTTTTATTTTTGCTGCACTTTGCGTCGTTGCACATGCACATTATTTGCCTTTTTTAATACAACTTTTGGATATTTTTCCTTTTACAAGTTCAGATTGGAACTAATTTGGCGTGAAGAATGAAAAATATAAAATATTAGGGAGAAAAAGAAAGGGTTATGAAAAGGGAATAACAAATACGGAATCTTGAAACGGGTGGTGGAACGGATGCATCCATTACGTAGCTCAGGCCATACTGCATCGTTTCATTGTTGAAATTGTGTTTTATTCACGGAAAATTATTTCCGGTTCATCAGCCCCTTCTTCCATCAGTTCTTCTCTTGTTTGAAATGTTTTTGTATTTTTTATCGTGTCAAGTTGAATTATGACACTGCTTTGTCTTGTTTTTCATATGATATGTCGTAATAAAGATTATTATGTAAGTTATGTATCTTTTTTATGCCGTTGTGTAAAATTATTTTTATTGGGGATGTTGTTCCGCGCATTTTTGTATAAAATTTGACCTTGGCTATAAACTGTGAAATAAAGCAAAAGACAATCTCTTATGATTCTTCTACTTGCTTCTCTAATTTTATTAGAAAACCTAACCGAAAATTAGAATTGGAAAGCTAAATTGCAAAAGGGTGAGAATAATTTTGCTTTTGATCTTTTTATTAATTATTAGCGCTTGGTTTACTGGCCAAAACAATGACTCATTCACTTTTTAAGTGAGAACTTATGCAAAAGGAAGGGAAAGTTGAGTATTTCTCAAAGTTTTGACTTTTTCATTGGCTCTACTCTCTCGGTAATCAGATGGTAATTAAGAGAAGTGTTTAATAAGATAATTTACAAGAACAAAAATTCTAAAGATATTCGGGATTCTAATAAAGTCTATGTGAAACTGAAACTAATATAAAATCATTCTTATATATCCCAGAGCAAGACTAAATTTTAAATTTAAAAATAAAACTTGTCATTAAAATAATGAGCAGAAGAGTTGAAGACTTTGTCGTCGTTATAATCTTTTCAAAACATGTAATAAAATTGAGTGACGTTGCAATATTTTAACAAAAAGTGCAATAATGAAGAATAATTTAAAAATGAGGGAAGAATTGAACTTGTCAACCCTGCTTAATGACAATAATGATCGTGAATATGAGATTTAAGCTTGTCCATTTTTTCTTTCAAAGTAATACTGCAATGTCATCGTCATTACTTTTAAAGAAAATTTGATTAGTGATGACAAGTTTAAAATACGGATCATGCAAATAAGAATTAGAAAATTCAAGTGTGTTTTTTGTGTGTCAACGGAAATAAACTACTAGAATAATTTTACAGAATTATCAGAAAATTTAGTTAAAAAATAGATCAAAATCTATTTTAAAAAATGGATTTAAGCCTGACATTGTAGCATAAGCAGATTAGAATTCATGTTTGTCGAAGTACAAAGAATAGAAGAAGAGTGACAATGATGGAAGAGGATTCTGTTCGGTTTTCAAAGAATATGATGAAAATATGTGATGGATTTTCATGTCAGTCATTCCTCCGCAGAAAGCGCTCAAAAGCATTGTCAAATTTCATCTTGAAGAAATGATGAAAGAACAAGTATTGAAAAAAGTCTGTGAGGATGAAAAAAATGTTGGAAGCTGTGAGGTGGTGACAGGAATAATGCACGGAGTTTTAAATTTTCTTCAATGTACAGAAATTGTCAATTTTCATCATCATGAATAAAAAGAAAATTCGTTGAAATATCTCATAAAGATGAGAATACTTTGATGGGACGGGATATTGCATAATAAAATGCAATCAAAGCTTATCGTACGCTTTCTTTTTTGGGTTTTCAAAAGAGAACGGAAGTAATGATTGTAAATTGTACGGGTTTACTGGAAAAGTTGAGATGTTTATGGGGAAAATAATCGTAAAAAGTGGGTTGTGGCCAAGCTCACTTTATTTTTGTGGGTTTTTTTCTAAAGGAATTGAGAAAGTGAAAGTGCATTAGGTAATGAAGAGAGTCCATTTCAAGATGAAGTCAAAATTAAGTCAGCAACAGCGAAAGGAAAGTCATACTATTGAAGAGTCTGTTTGTGGAGAGTTTTAAAAGATTATTAATTTATAAAGATGGGCGGGTAAGAAGCAAAATAACTATTTTTAATGGAACAGCAACAATTGATTTTATAAAAAAAATATTGTTTGTTTAGAAAGCATGTGAATATATTGCATTCTCTGAAAGCTTTCTCGACGACTTATAAGTGAGTGGACAATACAAATGTTAGGGAGAGAGTATTTTTAATGGAAAAGTTTTTAAAGATGGTGAATTTAAAAGTTATGATAATGGTTGAGAATGGTTCGACTTTGCTTTTTTAAAGAAAAAAATATTTGTAAACATTTCCTATTGAAAAAGATTGACAAGTTGGACGCCGTATTTGAATTTACAATTGTTTTAATGAACTTAAATTTAACATTCATTTTTATTGTTACATACTAAAAATATGAAAAGGCTTTCCCTTTTTTCGAATTGCGTGATTTTTTCAACAGCAAATTTCTTTTATGCTCTTCCATTGTGTTTTAACCTTAATGAACTATTTTACTGCAAAAACTAGCAAAAAACAAGAAAGGGAAGAAAAACCTCTGCAGTGATGGATTTTCTGTTTTTGAATTTAAAAGAAAAATACGTTTCTTAGAAGACATAAAACGCTCTTCTATGTTAGCTGTTTTAACGACTCTAAAACATTCGATTAAATGTTGTTCGTCTTTAAAAACAAAAAGTACTAAAAAAACAACAATTTTTATGCTTTTTTATTCTCTCAGGTTTATACATTTTACGTTTAATTGCTTGGCACAATCCACGATTCCAGAGAAAATGAAAAAATGTCTGCTTTAATTCACGCTCCAATGCATTTTACACTCTTTTCTTGTTTTTCTACGCAATTTACACTCCAAAAAGCACATCCCATTTCAAATTAGAATTTTTTGCGTGGGTACGTGCGATTTTGTATTTTCATTTGTTTGGCAGTGACATCCGCAAGAAAGGTTCCCCAGCAGGAGCGACCAAAAATTCGGAAAAGAAACAAAGATTGATAGCGGCACGAAAACAAACCAAAAGGATTTTATTGTAACAAATTTGCTGAATGGAAATGCGATATTATTTTTCTCAACCCGCCTGCTTTTTGCTATCAATCAGAGAAGAAGGAGTTCCATCAATCTGTCTTTTCCATAAAATCCTGTTTGGAATAGAAAACTTATAAATAGCAAAATCAAAGTGGGTTTTGCGTTCTCGTCTTTGCCGTTTTGGTTTTAAGTCATTAAATCTATAGGGACCTGTAGAACTGAGGGTTTTGGCTTCAGACAAGAAAACGCTTTCAATGTAAAAGAAACTTTTTCTCTGTTTTGCAATCCAGTTCCATCCAAGATGAAATGTTAAAAATGTTTTTCTGTTTTTGGCAACAATCGAAAATAAAAAACCCGGTGCAATTCTTGATTTTGTATTTGAATTTTGATCTTATTCTTTCGGCGCAATGCGGAAAAAAGTGTGGGAAGAATATCCAGCAGAGCCAACTAAACCGAGTTGCAAAGTTGAGGTTAAAAATTTAAACAAAGTTATTAAAATTTTTGAAGGGAAAGTTTAACAAATTTGGTGAAACTGTAAGGGAAAATGAAAAGCTGGATTTTGGACTACTCATCAATAAATGAACGGATTTCTACTTCCGGAATTTCACATTTGATTTTGTATGATTAATTGGTTGAATGACTTTGCGTTTTTGGATTGACGAAATAATCTAATGGATGAAAACGATCATTTCATTGTGCTGCGTATTCCATCACATCTCCCCTTCAATGTAGTTGTACGCACTTGTCATTCACTTGTCAAAATATACTATTGATTTAGAAATGGAAAGGATTTGACGGGGAAAATGGAAAGGGAGAATTCAGATTAGATAATACGCTGATGATGATATTTGCTTGTTCTGGAAAAATATATTTTTGAAAGAATGGCCGAATGACGATGACAGGAAAAGTGAACTTGTAATGCAAGCAAAATCACTAGATTCAGCAGTTCAAACTCCCCTTTCTTAATTATGCTTTGGCTTTTGACATTTTCCGAGCTTTGTTGTGAATGATATTGGGGTAAACAGACAACTTCATATTTTTTGTCAATGAAGTGGAGAAAGAGAGATGCAAAAAGAACTGGTGTGATGCTTGACAATAAAATCTGAATCAAATCAAACAGGATTTTATGTTTTGAAGTGTTTTCTGGTTCAACTAGGAAAAATGAAGTGGCTACTTCGGAAAAACTATTTTACTTTTTTGTTTAGTAAGCTTTATTAAATTGAAAGTCATGTGTGGCATCGACGTCCTTATTAAAAAGACCGAAAGTGTATGTCGTGTTTGCTGAAGATTATTTTGAGTTACAAGTCTTTCATAATTTATTTTATTTCCAGCTACCGCATCAAATCTCGCAAACTTTTCTATTTGATTAATGGATATTCAAAAATATTTTCAAATTTGGAGAGCTGGCGACTGTTGGCCAAACAATTACTTGGTCTTATTTTTTTAGTTCGTTATTAGCAATCCGCGCAATCCTAAACTTTCGCACAAAAACATGTTTTGATGAATTTTTGGTATATTTTTAATAAACCAGTTGAGCTTCCAAATATATTACATTTTGATAGAAAAAGGGGATTCATATGGTAAAAATAATCAGATTTTGGCATGTGCTGCTGCTGACCACATTGTCCATGCAGACTTTTACTAAAATGGAATATTAACAGGATTTAGGTCCGAGGCTCAACGATTGATGGAATGATAAGAGATGAGAGTAAAATATTTGTTTAATAAAAAAAGATTAGGGAAAGAATGATGGACAGTTTTTTTGCGTAGGCTGATGGGATGGTGGCAGTTGGGTGAATTGTAATCCTTTTTAATTCAAAATCTGCTCAATTTGCAATTCAGCCTTGTTCTTTCCAAACGGCAGAGATGGTGAATGGATTTCAGACTACTTCCCGTCTAATATTGGAATCCTAGACAAAGCCTACATAATTAACAAATAAGGGAATGAGAAGAGATTTTAAATTTACATTTCAATTGAAAGACTGTGCGCTGCTTTTGCTGCTTTGAACATTGTAGGATGGGATGTGCAAATCTATGGATACTGAAAGTATTCAAAACAGGTCGTTTTCCTACATTTTCATCAAAAAGCATGTAATTTTATCTGTAATAAATTCTATGCCAGTTTATTTCCTGCTTAAAGACAAAAGCTGTTGTCTGCCGCTGGTGTTGATGCCAAAGGAGAAAAATGCGGAAATTGCGTAATTTTTGCTAATGACACGCATCTGTTGAGAATTTAATGCGTTACGCAATTTATTTTCCACAGAGAATGACAAGAAACAAAACTAGGAGCAGAAACTCTTTGACAATTCCTTTGCTCGGCTGCAAATATGTTTTTGATCAAACTAGAAGCCAATGATAAAGATTGAAAGGTTCAAAATAAAAGGCCGATTTTAAACGTAGTTTTCTTTGAAAATGACCCATCCCAAAATCCCAGTTTAATTTAGACTCTAATAGAGGCAAAACGTAAGCAAATTTGTAAATATTTACGTTTAAAAGAGAATTTGCTGCCGAAAAAATATTTAATTCCTCAGTGGACTCATAAGATCCTCATTTAACTTCAATGTCTTTCTTTCAACAATTCTTCCCAATTTTCTTGATGAAACCTGTCCCAAAAATGAAGTTTTATTTTCTTTTCACCGGTACAATAAAAATCTAGGGCATTGAAGTTGAGCAAATCCGAAAAATTTCTTTCTTCAATCTCAATTTGTTGCAAAAAGCATTTGAAAGAAGCCTTCATTGTTATTTTTATTGCTTGGTCGTTACTTTTATTCGTTTTTTGATGTCTTTGCTGAGTTGGCAAACTTTTCACAAATAAATTTTTATCAGCGTTAAATGAATTTCGTATCGAGGTTTCCTGCTCCAGTAAATTTTATTTTACAGCCGTAGTCTATATAATTGGGACAAATTGACTCAATTTTTACTTTTTCTCTGGATTTAGTTAACGGCTACAAATGAGCAAGACTTGGAGAAAGCGTAATTTGTCGCTCCAATGAACTTTCTCCGAAGAAAAAGATAATCCTAAAAAGAGTAAAAAGAAAACTTGAAAAGAAAAGTTGTTTCAACTTTTTCTAAAACCATTTGCGGCTTGGAAGCTAATCCTTAGCAAATGATGAGTCCCCGTGTAAAAGAAAACTATTTTATTCAAAGTAAACGAAGCAAAAGATGAAAAAGTTCAAAATTGCGTTTCCATTTTATCCTTTAAAGACTTTGCTACTCTTCTTTGTTGAGTTTTTCTTTTAACTTTGTCAAATTTTGCTTAATATCTGCCAAAATAAAAAAGATGAAAGAAATTCTAAGAATTTTAAAAATAGTTTGCACTGTTTTAGTTGATGAAGTGGATCGATACTTGTTTTATTGCTTTTCTTAGAAAATAGACAAATAAAATGGAAAAAAGAAAGAAAAAAGGGACAAGTGGACACCAACAGCGACCTTTTTTTCTTTTATAAAGAATCCTTTTGAATTTCAAAAGAAATGAAAACACATGTTTTGTTTTTCATGTCTCTTTCCGATTTTTTTAAGATAAAAGAGAAAACAAATCCAGAATGTTTCCTTTATGTCGGAAAAGAAAAAATGACTATCTTATAAAAGAAAAGGAGATAAAATTTTTTTGGCAAGGTGCGAAGTTTGCCGAACATTGTCCATCCCAACACTTTTCACTTCCTATGCAACTGTAAAAATTCAGAGATAAATTGCTTTCTTTTTTGTCCCTCCCTGTTTTATAAAAGAAATCCGAATATTGAATATTTGTTTGATATTCCATGGGAAAAGAAATGTGGGAAATGAGATTTCCGCAAAAAACACGATTCCATGTAAAATGAAAGTAGGAAGGATTCATAAAGTGGGACGGAAGTTTGCAAAATTTATTATTTGAAGATCAAAGTAAAAAATTTTGAATTGTAAAATAGATTGATTCCATTCCAAACTTTTCTCTTCTGCACAAGAGTTCAAATGTATAAGAAAAATCCAATTTTATTTTAAAAGGGCGCTGATGGACAATTGTTCTGGGCGTTAGGTAAAGCAAATTGTTGCCAGCAACAGATTTCTTTTGTCTTTAATGTCTTGTCTCATCCAATATTTACAATTTTTAGATTCAAATAGGGTGCAAATGGCTAAAAGCTTCATTTTTTAGAAGAATTTTGTTTTCTAATGGATCTATGATGAGAGCAGAGGAGCAGCATGAGTAAAGCAGTGTACAAATGGATTCTAAAATGTGGACATTACGATATGATTACATATCTTCTAGAAATAGTCATTGAAATGGAGAAATGCACTTTAATTTTCAGGATTAAAAGAAAAGCTCTGGAAAAGGAAAACTCGTGTAATCTCTTTAACACTGGTTTTGAATGGGTAAATTCCAAAAAAGTAAGTTTACTTAAGTACACTGATAACTTACACGCCGGTATTAGCCTTAACGAGTAAAAAGCAGGCCAAGTTGGAAGAAAAACACAAACGAAGAAGATATAAAAGGGTTTCATGCATTTTTCACTTTCAACAAGTCCACTTGGACTAATTTAGTACAAAAATGGGTTGAAAATGAAAAAATCTTCTGAAGAACTGTTGAAAAGATGTTGAAGAGTTGTAAAGACAGTTTCGTTTCATTCTCGTCAAAAGTCGTTTTCCAGATTGAGTGTGAAGAAAAGCACTTTTCTTTGAAGTTTGCTCTTGAGACTGTTTTTATTGACCGAAGTTTTAAAAAGATTTTTTCATTTACTCAAAAAAATGAATTGCGAAAAGAATACTTTTCGCTTAATGTGTAGGAAAATCTCTCAGTTTTGTATTAAATTATAAAAATGAAAGATATTCTATTTCTAAGCGAATATTTAGTAAAAAATCATAACGGCGTTGTGCATAGTAAATGCACTTTTGAGGAAAACTCTGGGTGACTTTAAAACTAAATTATTTAAAGATTTGTCTGGACACTAAAAAATTTAAATGGGCTTTAAAATTGATTTTGTCAATTTTGTTGTTTAATCAACGCATTAGAGAATACATAAAAGTTGTTTTAAGGGAAATAAAAATAGATTGCTTTAAAAGGAATAAAGTACTCTGGAGACTAGAATTTTACAATTTGTTTA
This sequence comes from Lepidocyrtus fimetarius, assembly GCA_036507315.1. Classification (NCBI taxonomy): domain Eukaryota; kingdom Metazoa; phylum Arthropoda; class Collembola; order Entomobryomorpha; family Entomobryidae; genus Lepidocyrtus; species Lepidocyrtus fimetarius. The sequence goes on from JAANSO010002396.1 coordinate 13,199, forward strand.
TGATTAGCAGTTTTAAAATGGACAAGGCTTATCTGAAATGACTTCAAGTGTTATTGAATTACTTATGAGGGTTTTATTGTGCACTTAAAAAGCAGTTGATAAACATAAAGCTTTTTACAATGCTCTTATCACACTTTTATTTTAATGTGCTACCTTCACTGTGATGACAAGACTAGCTTAAGTTTAAATTATTTTTTCAGTGACCAGGTTTTTAAACGATGAAAAAAATCTGTTTGAATCCTGAAGCTTTAAAAGATTGCAATTATGCAAAGTTTAGTTGAATTTGCGGTTTTTGTGATGTTTCGATGTAACGTGTCTTCTATCGTTAAAATAATAACAGTTACGCGATCAGATTCACATTTAATAATTATCTTTTATTCCAATTAACTATCCGATAATT
>JAANSO010002397.1:0-13597 GCA_036507315.1 Lepidocyrtus fimetarius
GAGTAGTCGCCTACGTGGGCAAATACATTTTATTCTAGTAGTATTTGCTTTTGTATGATCATACTTCGTGGAAACACATTTATTCGGAATGCATGCATGAAAAATTAAAGGAATGACTTTTCCCATTTTCTTTCATCGGGAGAGGTTGACTCAATTACAAACAAGCTAGTTTGCTCACGCTTGTATGAACAAAGATACTAGTATGTACCTAATTTCATTCTTTACACTAAATCATGCAGTTGACATTTGGTCTGGTTGGTTGTTACGTGAAGACAAAGCAAAAGGACTCAAAGTCCATTGCAACCTTTCTCCCATTTGGTCATCGATGAAGAGAATGATAAATTTGCTTGTGCCTTCCGATTTATTATTACTGAAAAGAACAGGAGCAGAGAAAAATATGCGGCAACCCTTTACTTTGCATCCATTATTGTTAACTTTTGTTATGTATTAAATGTACGCAATTGCTTCTTTAGTTTTTTATGGTTCCTTGAAAGCCGAGGATGACCCACTTGCTAAATCTTCCAACAGCTTCAGTACGTACCCATCATATTATATGCACATTATGAAACGATAATAACCTTATTTCAGCACAAAAGCTATGTTATCGTAGGTAAAGTGAGCCAAAAATACAATTCTTCTGTGAAAATGCTACTGCGATTTTGAGATCAATATGTTCAGGGAAGCGTTTGCACCATCATGCAAGTTGCATCTTGCAAAGGATGTGCTTCAGCTTCAACGCAGCAAAAAAAGGATGTACAATGGCAACAAAAGCGGAAGACAGCCATATAAAGAAATGTCTCTTCTTTCTCCCCAATGCGTTCTATTTTTCCAGGATTTAAAAAAGAAAGTAGTCATTATTTTTGGTAATAAAAAGCAGGAAAAAAACTTGCTTGTCTTTTAATAGGTTTAACAGACCACCTCTTGTTCTTTTCTGTATCAGCAAGCAAGTTTGTGCATTTGGCTTCTTTACAAATGACACTATTTTTTGCATTGTGAAAGAATACGGGAAGTGAATATGTAGGTAATTTCAAATCCTTATGTCAATGCCCCTGCTGACACAACCACAACGAGAGCAAGACCAACAACCGAATCTATTTAACAGCGGTTGTTTTGTGGCCACACAACGCAAATTGCAATGGTCAGAAACAATTCAAATTTTTGTTGGACCTTATCAAAGTTAATGCGAAATATACTAAACAAATACTAAAAAGTGTTAGTGGGTTTTAACTGTATACCACATCACATCTTGGTTACTACATGCATGTACCAACTCTTATTCTTAGAGTAGTAATTTTTGTAGTACGATGAAAAACAGTGCTTCTGACGTTTGCCTACTCATCTGGGGATAAGTTTAAGAGTCTGAGGAAGATTATTTTGTGGTTATCGCATTCTTTTTATATAATATAAACCATTCAAGCTTATGTTTAGTAATATTGATCCATAAAAGATTAACCGTGCTTGCCCATCCGTGTACACATATTCATTTTATTGCTTAAATGTGGTATGTCCTTTAAGTCTTTCTTTGTAATTGATGATGCATCTTCTTCTGAAGAAGTTTTGTCAGCTGAATAAAACCAGGAACCGAGAAGATACAAATGGTCTAGTCAAAAGACGAGTTGGAGCAGAAGTAGAAAATAAAGGGAAAACTTAACTCAATCTGAATTTGGATAGCTAGACGGACAGCTCTAAAGAAAAATTGCTAATGTGAAATGGAGAGCGCGTCCCAAACAGAAACAATACAAAATGTATGCTTAGAAAAAGAAAGTGGAGAAAGATGGAAAGTTTCCTTTATTTTATAGCTTGGAAAAATTCCAACAAGAATACAATATGTAACATTATTATCATCGTCCTGGGCTTTCGTGTTGGACAAGGGAAATAAAAATAAGTCGAAAATCTGATTTTGACGAAAGGGTGAGTCGGTCTTGTATTCTTACATGGCACTTTTCATCTTGTTTTGGGTACCTTTCAAGTTTTCAAATTTGTAACCACATTTGAGCATAGCACTAAGACTTAAAAACTTTGAAAAATAGTCGATTCCATGAGTTATAAGGGCTGTGTTAAAAAAGCAGTAGTACCTTAAAACGAAGTTATTATTAGTAAGAAAAACAAACTGAAAAGTATCTGATACCGTTGGGAATATTATATATACTGAATTTGCCGTTTTCAAGGATATTGAAAAAGGAAGAAAACAGGATACACGTATCTAAAAAATTGACACTAGGAAAAGGTAGCAAAAATGATTTAAGTGAAAATGTCTGAAAAGAAGACGGAAAGCATTGACATACTTTCATCTAAAAGATGGGTTATTTCTTGAAAGACTTAAGAAAATTGCCCCCCGTAGTGGCATCAAAGTACTGTTTATATCCTTCCGAAAAAAATCCCATTTTCCAGATTCTGTCAATTTTCAACCATTGCCAGCAAGTGCATCTAGTGGGTCTAGCACTTATCGGGAAAACGTATAATATGCAATGCCTGTGAATGACAGACTACTCTTTCAAATATTTTACAAGAGAGAGATTCTTAAGTTAATATTTCTTTCGGCGTATGCCAGGCCATGCTTACTCATCTATGTGCAAAATATTCAAATAAGAAGAAATCTATGCAGAATATTAATAACGTAAGTGAACTGGAACGGTTGGAGTTTATATGTGCTTCATGCTTTTGGAATGCATAATAATAATTATTTCAAAACCTTCACAGTTCAAAGATTCTTTTCTCAATATCACCTTTGATGTATAAATTTTTCCAACTGTAAACGTTGTAATTCCTTACCTACCCAATGTGATTTATCAGTTTTCGTCTGACTAAAAGTGAGATTAAAAAATAATGACAAGTTCATTTTAATGATATCTCTACTTTGTGACAAAAATTGTATTCGTTTCAGTCCCCCATATATACTAAAAGATGAAGGTTTTTTCCTAATTACTATTCTTTTTTACTTATATTGCTATACGTAATATGTATGAAAATCATGACCAACATTGAAGATCGTTGTCAAATTAAACCTCAAAATCAGCACTCACAATGATAGGATGCTAAGGAAGATTTTATTATTAAATCTATTTGAGATTTTTGAAGCAAATAGGGTATTTCTTTACCAAAATCTTGGTTTGGAAAAATGGTCCGGGTGTGGTAGAATTTTAATTATAAGTCTTCTTGGCAGCTTATAGGCATGAGTAGAAAATATTTTTGATGAAAGAAAAGTGAAATGCACTTTTCACAATTTCAGTTTTTATATTAAGTTTTCTTAATGCGTTATTCATTTCTCGTAAGAAAAGTAATACATATATCATAAACACGTTCACTTTTATTTTTCTTAAGCGTGCTGCAGTGCAAAAAAACTTTTTGATAGAAAAACTTTCATCATTACGCCACAAATTATAAAAGATGGAATGTTTCTTTCAAAGTTTGAAAAGCTGAATAAAATGTAATCTTAAAAGCCAAAAAGAGATTGATCGCTTAATAACCCTTCAGTCACGGAATAGCGACAAATAAATTGAATCCCTAATGATAGCATTCCGTTTTATAGGAATTGTACTGTGCTAATTTCAAGTTTGTGTTTGTACCTTTGTCAACACGTATACCCAAAAATGTAAATTAATTCATTTTTGAAAAGAATTCACCTTGAATTAGATCAAAAAGGGTGTATAACGTAATTTTCTATTGCTATTTTTCAGTAAAACTTCAGAAAAAGACATTTCTGGTTTCCCTTAAGTGTTAGACATATTCCGTTATGATAAGTAACCTGTCCTTCCTTTTGTCCTTCTTATATTTTTCGTTTTTAAAGTTCAAGCAAGGTTAAGACGATTAAATTAGTACGGAATCTCTATTATACAAGTATTACAGAAAAAGTAGGCAACCGCAATTATTTTGATTATATGTTTACTGTTTCTACATTTTATGACATGTACCTTTCATTTTTACACTAAGTAATTGTGAGCAAAGTCATCTCAAGGTTAGTTTCTCTTTACCTGAAAAGCTTAAACTTGGTAAACTTTTACGTATACGCTCATCATGACAATCCTAGACAAATCTTCATTTACGAACTAGCAAGTTTGTTCAAAGCAAATATGTGTGCTTAAATGAAGAAAGTGAAAAGTAAGTCGCATTCCTTTCTTTATCATTTCTTCTTAGGTTACATTTTGGCATTTATTTGCGTAGCGCTAATGCTAGAATAAATCTTGTGGCTTCCCTTTCTTTACACTCTGAAGCATACATAACTGGCACCACTTGACTCATTTTCATTTCATCTCAAGTTTGTTGTCTACTTATGAAAATTTAAATCGGTAGAATGCGGCAAAGTTGGAGTGCAAAGTGTGATCGTGGTAGTCGTGTATTTAAAAATATACTTTTCTTATACAAAGATAGCGGAAAGCTTTTTCGTAGGAAATAACCCAATTATGTACAAAAGATGACGTGGTTTATGAGATGTTATCATAAATTCTTGAAATTTACGATGGACTCGTTTAGTTTAGAAAAATATTAAAATTATGCATAAAGATGTATACCCACTTTCTTAAGTTAGATAATGAAACCCTGTCACGTCAAAATAATAACAAAGAGCTTTCATGGCAAAACCAACAATGGCTTTCTTTACGCAAAATTTCAATTATCGGATACTACGAAAAATGGTGACGATGGTGTAATGAGACATAAATGAGCTGATATAGGATTTTAGTATAACGTGTAATTTTTTTAGTTTTTTATTTTTGTAGATCTTAACATTTTCAAAAAGGATAAAGCGGTTAGAATATGCTGCGTGGCTTCAATAAAGTATACAACACGACATGGTTGGAGTTCATCTTATAGATGAATTAATCTTTTTAAGGAAAGGAAAGCGGATCTTGGCAGAGCTAGCTTGAACAACAAAACGTCATTGCATTAGCGCCTTTTATTTACATTTTTCCTCGTAATGGTATCTTTAATTAAACAGACAACATGAAAAATACGTCCTTATCACACACCAGCTACATACACAAGTTTTATTTAACTAATGAGCAAATCCATTATCTATCACAAACACTTCAAAAAATGCTATAAATGTGAGAAGGTTGGGAATGACGATGCATGAAAGAAATATTACTTAATATCATGACGTTCTCTCATAGTTATACTCTAATGAGCCTGTGCCAGTTCTGAACTGAATATTTGAAATAGGTAGAGTACCATTATTCACTCAATACTAATCATTTTGTAAAATAGAGATTAATGCATACTTTCAAGTGTAGTAATCATGAAAATTCATTTGGAAAGAATTTGAAGAATTATATAAACATTAAGCTTTCTCCAGAAAAAAAATCATTTTCCTAAAAGTATATGCTGCCAACCTGTAGGCAGAAAATGAAAAATTATTTCTTTTTTAGGGTAGCACTGTCGTAGTCACTCGTCAAAGATTTAAAATTACAATATACATTTTGTACTTACAGTAGTTCTATATAATGAAGTAATTTCTTTTACTATAATACTAATAAGAATGATTTATGTCACTTTCCATTCATAACATTTTCTTCCGTAAAAAATTCCATTTGCTAAACAGTTCCACTCCGATCTTGAAGAATCCTTTTGTAAGGAGAACATGTGCGGAAACGAAAAAAAATCCAATAATTTCACCCCAAACTTTTGATACGTACCGTGTTATGTATACATTGTAAGCAGTAAATTAACCATGTGCCACCTCTTGTTTCTTTTATACAAGAAAAATGTGTGGAAACGTAACGACAAGAGTCAATACAAGATGCATACGTTGGTTGCGTACTTGTAAACTTTTTCAACAAAAGATACGTGTCGATTCCAAGAAGTTTCTTGTAAAGTAAAGGTCCTTTCTTCTTACAAATCTATTATCAGTGAAACACGGCCCCGCCTGTGTTTCGCTTTTCCATTTTTACAGTATTATTAAACCTTATGCAACTTGGCCATGGTAGAAAGTATAGCATGTGTTTCCGTTGCGGGGACTAAAATGAAGAAAATGACAAGCAAATGTCATGCAACGGATCCTACTTTTAACGGGCTTGTTGTCCCCTTAAGCGGAAGAGTATACGCATATTATTCTATGTACATATGAGGCATCAGTTGAAATATTTGATTTAGGAAGACATCCCTTAAAGGGGAGCTTACAAAAAGCCATGTATTGTTTTCGTACTATTAGATTTCAAATACTGTCTGGCGTAACGTTAACTAACAATATATAATGTGCCCACAGCGCTCGCAACTCTTTCACAAAAACCTATTAATTGTAGATGGAAAAATGTAGCAACTTAGTTTATAATGGAATTAACCGAGACAAGTATTCAAGGCACGTTTGCAAAAAACTTTCAGTGTTCAGGGTAGAATATTCGTTTCATTTTTGATGCTGAAATCTACCACCCGCATTTTAGCTTTTTGGTGACTCCTCTTTGTAAAGTTCCTTAGAAACTTACTCAACAATACAAAAAGTCTATATATAATACATCGCCACAAGGAAAATCAGCTAAAGTTGCTTATTGAAGAATTAACAAACTTTATAAATGATTTTTCGCTCATTATCCTATCCACGCTTACCTGCACACATGGGTTGCTGTAAAATGACATATGTAGTACGTGTTAGTAATGACGTGAAAAACAAGAGATCGCAAACAATTTCTACAGAAAGCCTTTTCTTTGTTTGAAAGACAATAGAACAGAAATGGTGTTGGTTGATTTTAGTACATACTATACTTTATGGATAAACTTATCAAGCATGGTTTGCAAACTCATCCTGTTTCTGAATCTATTGTGGCTCCATGACTTTCAACCATGACGCTGCTTTGAAGTAATCAGTAGTATCCAAGTGTTTTGGTGTGGATGTCGCAAATTTCAGCCAATGTGAAGTATTCATGCATGCACTAGATATTCAAAATGTTTCGCTATACACGGATAGTTTCAATCAAAAGACAATTAGAAAGAAAGGCATAAATACGACTAATGTGCGCATTCAACCAGTTCAAATTATGTGTGAGAGGATTTTAACTTGTGTATTAGTCTATTAATAACTAATTTTGTCTCACTATTTTGGAATGAATGGAAGAGGTTTTATGTAAGACAAAATTTGGAAATTTTATCCCAACGAAAGATAAAGCTTTCAATAGATATTTTCAAGGTTTAGAGTAATAAGGTTTGCTTTCACTTCTCTTATCGTACATACCAGCTTGTTATTATGGGGCAAATTATTGTGCGCTCAAATCTTCTGTTCACTTGCCTAAAGTCTGATAGTTAAGAATAATGATCCGGTTCATAGACATCTTTTTGAAGTGATTAAAAAGGATCCAAAATTAATTATGTAGGCATAAAGGAGACCTTATTTTATTACCTTTCTATCAAACTAGTTGTTGACTATGCCCTGTCATTATAGTACTCACTGTTTAACAATAACCACCTTAAAATTTTTATGAGTTCTCTGATTTTACTGTCTACATACCGATTTTAAGAATTTGAGAATGAAAAAGAAATAATTTGTTCAGTTTGCTTCAAAATATCAAATTGAAAAAATGATGTGAAAAGCACAATAAGGAAATCCTCTTTGAATTTTTTCAAAGAATCACCATGTACTTCTTGACATTACACTCAAATTACGTATGTTTCTTTCAGGTTTAAAAAAGTCTTGTATGGATTATAAAAATCATGTAGCCTATGCGTAATGACGAAATATATGCATATGTACTTTAAAGGAACAAAATTTAAAATAAAGTTTTTCCAAAAAATCACGAGCATATTAGAACCCTTTCAATATCATTTGATTACATTTTTGTGCTTTTGATGATTTAACATGAACACCAGATGGAGAAAACGAGTACCAAGGAGTAAGTTATTGATGCTTTAAAATAAATCAAGTCTGAACACAGCTACAAGAAGCTCTATAGTTCTCAATTTTTCATTTCAGTGTGATAGAAATCAAATTTTTATGAGTTTCATAAATTAAATTCAGAAATATTAAAACGAGTAGTAAAATAGATGTCAATAAATGCCAGATTGAAACTCTTATCAAAGTTATTCTGTGTATGAATTTTAAAATTCTAAATATATTGTTGGAAATAAATTGGAAAGTTTTCGTAAAAGTTTTTTTTATTTTTTATCCAGATTTGTCTTCACTAATGTAAGAAAGGAAAGGCTTAATGTGTGGACTAGGATGATTATTATCAGAGGATATCCAAAGTATCTTGATCTATTAATGTATCTTGTAAAACTTTATTCGTCTGAAAAATAATAAAAATTTTAAGGTTCATAATATTCATATGCCCTGATCCAGGTTTACCTATATATACATTAATACAGTACAGCTTACAAGAGGAAAGAAAGTAAAACTAGTTCTTTTGCCTTTTTAACTCTCCCACTTTCTTTTCTAGTTACTTTACTGTATGGGCACTTTTTTAGTTTCGCATCGCTTTAAAAGAAAGAAAGAAACGCATAAAAGCGTCAAGAAGAAATGATAAAGTAAAGTGCTTGGGTTTTTTTACAATAAACATTATTTCATACGTTTCTGGTTCAATTTGACTTTTCCCCATCTCTCAAAAACCTACTTTCTCCTTTCTCAAAGGTTTCTTTATTTTTTATTGTCATTGCCACTGATGATGTTCCATTTCCGTACTTCAATAGAGGATTGGAAAGTGTTATGATGTAATAACATATGAAAGATATTTTCATCTGAAAATAGTATGCTTGATTGATTACAACCATCTGCATCATAACAATACATTATTCAATACATTTCACTTAAAGTAACATGGAGGATGCTGGGAGTATTGCATATTTATTTCGAATACATGTCATGGACTGCAAGATTGCTGAATTTTCTTTCTTTCCCATGTAATGTTTCCTTCTTCTATTTCCCCACTCACGACTTTACTTGTATCCGTTCGCGAGCAGATAGGAAATACGAGAAAAACTTTCTTTGAATGAGAAAACTACAGTTTGTCTATATGGTTAATATTAATAGAACAAAAAATAAGAAAATAAAATGTGCTGCTCTACATATCTGGCCAGCATGTGATGGAAACATTTCCGTTACTCTAAAGAAAAACAAAATGTCATTGTTTAAGGTTTTCCCGTCTTATGGACGGACGGTTCGAAGAAGTTAAAACTTTTTCCTGGATGGCAAGTAAGTGGAATGGTGCAAGATGGTTTGCAACACAATGTGTCGGAGTACTTTTAAGCTGGAATAGCAAAATATATAAGAGCAAGCGGCAGCAATGAAGTGCCACTGCTGTTGGTTTCCAAGCAAAATTATTATAGTTGTTGACTCAAGGGACATGATTTCATGTTGCGTGACATGTTAAAGCATAAAATGGACTTGAAGTGGGATGACAGTGGTAAATGTTTATGAATACCAAAGAATGAATTCAATTTTATTTTTTCTTGTGTATTGAGCTGACTATCTAATGGAGGAAGCAACAGATTCGAGCCAAGTTTTTCAGCTCTTTTTCTACTAGTAGATAATGTCTTGATACAAAACAATGACATTCATTACATATTATTTGGGTGATTCAACCTTCTTCATCATACAAATGTCAATCTTTGCTTGTATATAGTCGAATTGTATAAAATCGAAATTATTTCGCTATTATAATGAACTATTATGAATCTTTTTAAATTGCCTTTTTGATACTACACGCTTCAAATTTAATAAATTTTACGCACGGGAAATTTTTTTTATTCACATTCTTTCAAAAAACCAAATTTTGTGGTTTTGTTTATAAAATCGCCTGCCTTTTCAAACAGAATATTGTTTAGATACTAATACATACTTATTAACATAAATTAGTTATAAATTAGATGCCTTGATGTTAGGCCAGCATGATAACTTAAAATTGCATGTTCTGTATTCTTCCGCTGTATTAATCAAAGATAATTATCCTTTGAAAAGTTCGAATATTTTTAGTACAACGGTCACCTTTACCATATGAAAGAATCTTATTATGAAGTTTTGCTGCTTTGTGTTCATGTTAGAAAACCTTTCTTATCGAAACGCTTGAAAATTAAAGAATTTTATATAGAATATAGAGTTGGTCATGCTTTAAATATATGGCAAAGAAGAAATTATGAAACATTCGGAAGAAAGAGATGCATCCCAAGATTCAAAACGAATCATTTTGCCATTTTTCAGAAAGAGTTTGCTATAAGGTTTATTCATGAAATATTGAAATGTTTCAAAGTTTTACTTAAATAAGAGCAAACTTTGCATTCGATTATCCTGAGCACGTAATTATGCACGCTACTGTGATATTTCATAATTCAATGTGATTTTGAAAAGTACCGCCTTAAAATGACATACTTCAAGTTCAGGCTGATTGATTGCAAAATTAAGTGACACTCTACTCTGTAGTTTTAGCGACAAAATACGCCACATGCCTGTCTACCGTGATTTGTGCAAAAAAGTACTTGCTCCTATATTTTCCATACATGGAATTACCATTTTTCAGAAAGAGTTTGCTATAAGGTTTATTCATGAAATATTGAAATGTTTCAAAGTTTTACTTAAATAAGAGCAAACTTTGCATTTGATTATCTTGAGCACGTAATTATGCACTCTACTGTGATATTTCATAATTCAAAGTGATTGTGAAAAGTACCGCCTTAAAATGACATACTTCAAGTTCAGGCTGATTGATTGCAAAATTAAGTGACACTCTACTCTGTAGTTTTAGCGACACAGTACGCTACATGCCTGTCTACCGTGATTTGTGCAAAAAAGTACTTGCTCCTATATTTTCCATACATGGAATAATTTGCAAATAATTGGTGTAAAGCGTGTAGTTTTATATCGATTCAGATGCCAATGATTGAATGAATGTTTTGCATTGGCAGCAGGAAGTCAAACCTACAAGGTACTTAATCCTAATGGAAAGCTAATTTTATTTCAAGTGCATCAAAACGTAATAATGACGAACCAACTCGTTAATATTAATGTTACCTCGAACAAATAACGATAAAACCAATTAGGTAGCACAAGAGACCCTGCCCTGTCATAAGGAAATAATACAAAAATACACATATTTTGAGAAATCCTGGATCCCAAACTTACAAGTACTTAATCCTAATGGAAAGCTAATTTTATCTCAAGTGCATCAAAACGTAATAATGACGAACCAACTCGTTAATATTAATGTTACCTCGAACAAATAACGATAAAACCAATTAGGTAGTACAAGAGACCCTGTCATAAGGAAATAGTACAAAAATACACATATTTTGAGAATTCCTGGATCCCAAACTTACATATCTAATCCTATTCCAAACTTTTTATCTAGCTTTAAACAAACCAACATTACATGTAATATACAAAATAAAGATTTGGCTTGCACAGGGGAGATGAAAACAATTTCCCACAATATAAAAATCATCCATCATCTTTTTGTTCTCCGCATTTTTGTTCCCTACAACTTTTTTTTAAAACTTTCCCCAGCTTGTTTTTCTACTTCACATAATCGGACTAAAAGTCAGGACAAACCAGCGTAAACGCTATAAAACCCCGTTTTTTCCTACAATGAAAAACTCTCTGAGACCAAAATCTTTCGCTAAAAACGAGGCCAGTAGAAGATGTGAGATGTCCAATTTATAGATTCTCTTTTCTACTACTGGTACGATATAGCTGCCGACAGATCCTATCTTGCAGAAAATCTCTTTCCTTTTGCCCCTATTTCTCTCCTCAAGGGTCTAATGTTCAGAGATAGTTCATGTTCATGGTTCAAGTATTTATTATTCGATAGGAGTAAATGTAAAGTTTCTTGATCTTAACTTCTCAAGAGTGGATAGAGTTTTCTACTCTAAATAGAAATATTTTTGCTTTCTTTTAAAAAAAGATGTACCAAGCAAAGTGTTTCTTCAAATTCTTTTCCTAAAGCTCTTTAAACAAATACACCTGCTTTTACTGGTTTAACTAAAATGTCTTCAATTCTTATTACTAGCCAACTTCTTATAATGAAAGATGAAAATAAACATTTGATAACGCTACTATTATAAGCATTCCGTCAATATTTATTTAGGGATTCAACAACAGACATACACACGTCAAATTTTTTCGGTGGAGGAAAAATGAAAATAGTGGAAGACATTGACTTTTCGTATGGAAGAAAACATTTTTTGCACACAACTTAAAATAAAATGCATATTAGTTCCCATAAAATTTCATGTGATATTTGATCTTGTTGTAGTCAACAGTTTCTTTGGTATTGGTACTTCCTTCCTTCGAATAAGTTTGTAATTTCAAAGAAATTTAAACTCTATAGTTTGCTCATGCATATAAAAAGATACGCAATGGTAAATCAATTCGTTTATTTTTCCATTCCCTTTCCAAACAATCCCATCTGGATGAGACATGATACATTGACTTTGAGCACATTGGCGCAATTTGTACATACTACATACTGATAAGATGCAATATAAAGAAAATAGCAGAAATTTACAAGCATCTGTAGTTTTCCGAACTAAAAACAAAACGAAAGTGAACTGAACATGAACTTGTGGGGAAATATTTTTTGAAGTGAAGAAAGGACTTTGCTTGTAGGAATTTCCTTTTTATCTCTAATTACAAGATGAATCATATATAAAGGCACTTCATTACGATACTCTTTGTTTTCCATTTCTTTCCACACAAAGTGTTTCCCAAGAAATGAAGTAATTTGACGTTTTCCGGGTTTTCCTTCTTACGTACGTAGTTGGAGCATATATTCCAGTTACCTTTCTTTACTAATCTGGTCTTTTATTACATAGATTTAATATAACTGTGTTGGTCAATTATAACCAACTCGAAAAACCTTGACTTAGTGTTTTAGTATAAAAGGTTTACAATTCTGTCTCCATAAACTGCTTATAAGTACTTAAGTTGAGATTAATGAAAATGGATGCCGGCAATGACTATAGGCAATGTGATTATACAGAAGGGAAAAAAGAAAAAAACATTTCACAAAAACTAGTCACAGTCAAACGATTAAATGCAGAGGAAATGAGTTTGTTTTCGTTCCTGATGGTACAAAGGAATTCAGTGGGAATTCAGAGAGTACTTATCTCACAGTGTCTTGGCGTCAGCTACAAATCCAGCTCAAGTTAGTAATAGTGTGCCGTATGAGTCCCTATCTAACAATTAACTAATAATGTAACTCAATATCCATCATCATTATCATCAAGTCTACTCAACGAAATGTTTAATGGCAAGATTATATCGTAATGTAGTATATTGTCAGGTTGAATAAGAGATAAAGCTGATGGTGCCAACGAGCATTTTGTATTCTGATACACATTAAAAATTATTGCACTTTACTTTTTTCTATTTTTTGCGAATTGTACAACAGAAGCTATAATCTTCATTCATCAGCAACAGCAGCAAATTACTTAAAAAATAAGAAAAACAAGTGGGGTGAAAGGCGATATGATACACGAAACGGAATGAAAAAGAACACTTTGGAAGTCTCATTAAGTATTACACGTCACGTACTTGAGAATCGTATTAGAGGCACTGGCAGTATAGAACGATCTAGTCTACTTTATTTACTTAATGGAAATTTGCTATGATTGCTACATACACAAGAGGAATAAGAAAATGCGTTTTTTACTGTTTTTCACCAAAAAATAAACTGAACAATTGAACATT